>VWZD01011790.1:381720-393481 GCA_013396695.1 Sakesphorus luctuosus
CCCCCAGGTCCCTTTCTGCCTGGCTGCTCTCCAGCCACTCTGTGCCCAGCCTGCAGCGCTGCAGGGGGTTGGTGTGGCCAAAGTGCAGGGCCTGTCACTTGGCCTTATTGAACTTCATCCCATTGGAATCAGCCCATCTCTCCAATCTATCCAGATCCCTCTTCTTAGGCCAATGTAAAGCACAGCATTTGAAGGAAACAAGCAAATATGTATCTTATGCAGATTTAATATTTCATCTTATGTTCTCATCTTGGTATTCAGATGAATCATGTAGTCAATGGTTCCTTTATTCATCCTCCATCAGTGGATGTTTGCCAACAGTTTCCACGAATAGAATGGGGAGGCAAAAGAGTTTTTCTTTTCCAGGTCTGTGATTTCCAGATAGCTCAGCCCCTCTTGGGCACTCTTGTAAACCTTAACAATATTTACCACAGAGCTCTCTTTATTTATAAGGATTCATGGCTTGTGTACATGTGAGCATTTTCACAGCTTGGCTGAGGGTATTCCCCGTGCTTCAGCACTAGGTGCTTTTTGTTTTCTCCTCTGGCTGATTGCTGGGAAGATTCCTTTCCCAGTCCCAACCCTGACACATCTTTTCCTGCCCGGAGGGGGGCAGAGCTGTGGTACTCAGTGCAGGTGTGTTACCCAGCAGAGGAGCCAAAATATTTCCTTAAAGCCTTCTCTACTAGAGGAAAAGGGATAAGCAGAAACTATAGTGTGGACACATAGTTCAGGAGCATGTCAGTGAAAAAATTATCCAACAAAGGGGGAAAGAAATAACAAAAATACTTGTATTCCAGTTTGAAACATTTCAGGTTATTCCTGTTTTTCAGATCTGTTTTCTGCTGTTTAAAAAATCCAAAGAGAACAAATGCCTGCTAGATAAACAAAGAAAACTCTAGAGGTTCAGCCACACAAGAAGAATAAGGGAGAGTTTTCTAATTAAAAGATTCTTAAAAATGTTCACAATAACAGTATACATGCCTGTTCCTATTTCTATAATGTTGTGAAATTCTGTGATCTGCACATTATGTAAAGGAATCTATAATTATCTGCCTTTCTTTATAAAACCAACAAACTAAACCCCCAAAATTCAAACCAACAGGAATGAAACCTTCAGTCAAGCAGTTGGGTGCAATTTTGTACGATGAACACTCAGCCAAAGTTTGTATTACCTGTAGGGTTACAGACAGTTCTTATGCAATTCATTCACAACAGAAGCTGAAATGTCACCAGTAGTTGGTATTTTGAGACTATTTATTCTATAGAGATTGAAGTTCCTTGGTTGTAGCCCTGCAGACAGTACACACATGAGCTCATGTCACAGAGCAGATGTGTGTGACCTGCTCAGGTGAGGCACCCACCCCTTGGATCCTGCATGGAGACACTCTGGGTGCCAGTGAACAGACCTGTGCTCCATCACATCATTTTCTCCATTGCCATGTGTCAAACTCCTCTTCTCTAGAGGACTTTCTATGAGGGAAATTAGGCTGGACTTCTGCATTCTGCAATTAATCTTTTTTTCTCTCAAAACTCCTCACTTTTGTAATGGAGAACACAAATCAAAACTGCACAGCAGGTGGCAGTCCTGGTCCTGCTTGGTATGACACTGCTTTGCACCTGGGAAGAAGTCAGGTTTCCAGAACTGTAGGAAAATTCTCTAATAGATCCTGAAATTTAATTCCTAAAATGCAATTCTTCCCTCTCCTCTTAATTCTTCCCTCTCTGACCCTTCAAAGAGGGGGGTGTTAGGTAAAGGAAGGGGGGGGAGGGTGTGATACTTTGCAAATGGGGCAGTTAATTTTGAGTATTGTGGCTGACAATTCTCAGCCAGGCCCTCAGCAGCTGCAGCCTTTGCCCCATCCTGCCTCCAGACAGCCCTAAAACCTGGGATGTGTCACTGAGTATTACACAGCCCTGTTCAGTCTCCTCACCTGGCCTGGGGGGAAAAGCAGGAAACCTTCTGGGAATACACTGATCATTAGATGAAAACTGGACAGCATTTATTTATCATTTCTTTGGGCTAAGGACAGGCATTTTAAACCTGGTTTGCTAAAACTATTTCTTTATTTGCCTGAATGGGACTTTTCAGTATTTGGCTGAAGTATCACCTAACACCGAGGGGAATGTCTCAGACCCACAGACTTAGGAGGTTATTAGGCTTACTTGGTATTATTACTGCAGACCTCCTGAGGTATTGGATATGGGCTGCTTATTTTAAACTTTTTAATCCAGTATTAAGAGGAATTGCCATTAAGTTACACCATAAAAAACCAGTAAGTCTAAAGTTAAATCTTGCGTGGTTGGTTTAAAACTGTTTAAGCCTCCTGTTCATCACAAATCCTCTAAAACTCTTCCTGAACTCCCTTGTGTTTGTGCCAACACTCTCTATAGCATGTGAGCCAGCCTTGTGCCCAGTGTAGCACCAGGGAAGTCAGTGGGTTCATGCTGGAGATTAATTTCACAATAGTTGATAATATTTCAGTCAGATAAGTCCCTCTCCTCTCAGTAAGCACAGAGCCCTGGGCTGCTGGAGTTTAATGGGAGCTCATTAAGTGCCTGATCCAAGTTTCATGGAGTCTGGTTTTGTGGAAGTATCTGTTCTTGTTCCTTTGCTTTGTGGGATAACTTCCCAGATTTAATTATGTCTGTTTACAAGACTAATTTTTAAGGTCCTAAATTTTGTCCATAGAGTGTAAAGTCCAGTAATTGCATTGAGGCAGCATTTGCTGTGTTTACTATGTTAAAAAAAAAAAAAGTGAAAATTGAAAACGATTCTCAGAAATTAATGGACAGGTTTAGTATTAAATGAGTAGCAGAAATAAAAGGAGATGCTTGGAAATTAGAGTGTCATTTTTGTCTGCAATGCTTCCCCTGCACTGCAAGTACTTTATGTGTTTCAAGTGCTGTTGTAGCACTTTGGAGTGTAAAAGCATTTACCATTTGAAATTATTAATATTGGGAAGGGATGGAACAGTAGCATTGATTATAAATCTAATTTTGTGAGTAAACTTGAACAAAAAGTTGGTGCTGTAGTTTTTTGTCATCTGAAATTCCTACCTGAGGCATTGGACAAAGTTACTTTCACAGAATAGGACAGACTCAAGACTTCACTATAAAAGCTCTATGAGGTCTCATATCATAAATTTGCCTTTTTTTGATTAAAATCTGATATTGGGTCAAAATTACAGATACACAGGGTTTGCATGTGCAGGGTCACATGGCAACCTTGTTCAGCATGGGAATGGTGAATAATATTGAATGACCTTTTATATTAACAGCACCAGTTGTGCAATGAGAGGTCATTAAACAGGGAATCCATTGAAGAAAAAGAGCTTGGGATTCAAATCTATTAAAAGAACTGGAAGGCTTCATCAGATCTGCTGTTCAGAGGAGTACTTGTTTACTCTGCACAGCAATATTTCAGTGTAAAGGCCTTGTCTCTTGTGCTCAGCCATTTCTAGGAAAGGAAGGGAAGGCCAGTGTAACATTGAGTAACAGTGAATAAGGACGTTGCTTTTAATTCTCTAGTCTCAGCAGTGTAGTGTCAAATCCTCGGTGTAAAACACACTTTGATAGACAGCAGAGATAAAGAGGGGAAAGAGTGAAACTCTGTTCTATTCTGTGCTTTGCAAGTCTCCAAATTATAGAATTTACTTTTCAATATGAGAAATTTGCTCCTAAGAATGAATGAACTTACTAAACCAGCCCAAGACAGATGTAGCTGGTATTTGAGGGGTTCAGCTCTTACCATAACATACAGTAATCCAGTGTGAAAGCAAGTCTTAGAAATATATCTGCTTTCTTTTAAGCAACCCCTTAAATTCTGCTGCTCCTCCACTGCATGCTCTGCCCTTGGGATGTTCTGTTCCCTGAGCAACCTCTGCAGGCAGGACTGACCTACACTGAGGCTGTGAGGAGAGGAAAAGTCCTGCTGCTGCTGCTGCTGCGTTCCAGTGTCCTGGACCGAGACTTGGGCTGCCCCCAACTTTTCTGCTGAAGGATGTTACTGTCAGTGCTGATCAATAATGCCTAAAGGAAAAACAGCCATTCTGCTGTTTGTAGCCTTGATAATGAGGAGATAAGCAAGGCATCTCATTAGGCCAGTAATATGGTTGGATGAAGTAATGAAAATAATATTCTAAAACTTGATAAGAGATGGAATTGCTCAGGCTGTTTGTTCAGTGAATATAATGTACCTTTTGTTACCTCACCTATTTTTTGCACTGCCTTCTCATTTTCTCAAGCTGCTACAAGACTTCTATGTGAGGATGCTTCTATTGTGTATCAATGAGGGAGTTAATTTATCTGGGTAACACAGGCTGGAGCTGAAACTCCCCGGCATCATCTTTCTTAACTATCATTGTCTGGTAAGAGAATAGGCATGTAAGTGATACTGTTCTTGTGAACAAGAAGCAGCTGCTCTCAGGGTGTTTGTCAGCTGTGTGTGACACTGATACCTGGGCATGATGTCATGGCACATATGGGGTGTCTGTTTCCAGGCAGTTTGGGGCTCTGCACACAGGTGCAGCAGGGCAGAGCACACCTTGGAATGTGGCCAGTCCCTTTCCCAAGTCACTGCTGGGAACTCAGCTTAAAAACTTGGCTTCATTCACAAGCATTTCTTCTTCTGTAACTGCTGCCACAACAATTATTTTTGCAAAGAATTTGCATGTATAGTGTCATGTGAATAAATTAAATAACTGATTCCAAGAATCAACTTGTAATAGAACTACTGAGAGAAACAAAAGCGTAGTCCGTAGGAGTATTGTGTAAATGAAGCATATTCTGTTTCTTGCTAATATTACGTTAATTGTAAACTTGAGGAACAGCATGTACCAGTAGGTAGCAGCTACTGATAAGACAAACTGATTGTGTAAGTAGAATTCTTTTCTGTTTTCATGCCAAAAGGGAAGTCAGTGTCACAAGTGTGAGCATTTAAGAGTCATGGTTTTGTTACTTTTACCAAAGTGTCATAAACTAAATTTCACCTGAACTCTTCATTAAAAGTGCTTTTGCTTTAGAGATCTGAGTGCTGAGTCAAGTCCTTGATCTCATAAGAAACACTTTTAAAGTTAAGAATTCAAATATCTTTTTGAAAGGCACGGTGTTAAGCTGCACTTCCCACCTTTGTTTGGCATTTCTGTTGTTTTCATGGGCAGATGTTTTGTGTACTACAAATGTTATGAATGGAAACAGATCAATTTAGATGCAAAGATTTTGACAATTAAGTTACTATGAAAAGGAAATGTTGACTTGTTGAGTGAAAAATACTATTAAGAATGTAGGAACTTGTTGCTCTGATATGTGTCCATGCAAGCAAGAGCTTATACAGACCTAAGTGGACAGAAGAGGCAAAAGCATTTGTGGGGAAGGTTTTGTGGGTGGCTTCTAAAGGGTGTGAGAAAGGTGAGTAAGGAAAACAAGTCATATTTTTCTTACACTGTTTAGTGTAATATGCAAAATTGATGAGGGGTTTTGTACCACTACTACCTAAATAACACTTTTAAAGACTTTTCTCCTGGAATTTGCATTCCTTTTTCAGTGGTCCACAGTGCTATGGAGATAATTGTGTTGGGCTGATGGCAGACAGGGCAGTGATCAATCAGCCTCTGAAGAAAGAGGTTGTACAAGAAAAAAAACAAGATATGACTGAAAGCTTTACTGTGAAGGCAGAATTAAAAGAATGTAATTTGAATTCTGTCAAAATCCTGACTTTCTGACAGGCTGAGTAAATGAGATTCTCATAGGCACACTGTCTAGTAAATCATGACAGAAGATGGAAGCTGCAAGACTGTCTTGAAAGGACTCCCTTGCAGGTTCAGGGACAGGCTGAAACAGAACTGCTGCAGCACATCAGGGCAGACTGGGAGCTGCTGGAATCAGACAGGAGGTGCAGAGCACTTTAATATGGGAAGGACACCTGCTTGCTTTAAAACATATACACTATTTCTGTCCTTGGGGTAGAGTTTTGTGTCGTGACACCATAATTTTACCCTCTGGGCACAGTGATCTCTGAAACAAAGAGAAAGTTGGTGAGAGCAGAATTAGTTTGTACTGATACTTAGAGGGATTTACAGCCATGGAAACAGGTGTTCCAAGAGTCATTTACAGACTGTTTAAAAAATCACTCAAGGCTGTTCACAATAACAAGATGACTTCATAAGACTTGCATTGGTAGATTGCCAATCTATCACCAATTTGCAGAAATTTCTCTTGGATGTGATTTTATATGAAGGAAGTATAGAAAAGAGCTCTCAGTCTCTCACTGTAAGGACTCTGTGTTATGTTTTTTGCTTTAAGAAATGAAATACCAAACCCCAAAAGAAACACCCCATTTAATCTTTGTCCCATGAGTGACTTGTTACATAGGAAGGCAGTTACTCTAAAATGAGTAAGTATTCCTTTCTGCACCATTATTAGGTTTGGACACAAGGTTATGTCTGTTCTTCATGCAATCCACTGATGTATATTTGCCCCTGAGACACACAGGCATGACTGCAAACAGATAAGCATTACATTGAGTCATTCCAACCTTACCAACTTTCTGCTCACAACACAAATTCAGAGAATTTTGTGCACGTGCAAGTGCTCCCTGTGAGAATGATGTGTGTGGGAAGACCACAGAGGATATTGCCTGTACTTCCTCTTTCAAGTACCGTGGAAATGCAGCTGAAGGGGCAG
Organism: Sakesphorus luctuosus; assembly: GCA_013396695.1. Taxonomy (NCBI): domain Eukaryota; kingdom Metazoa; phylum Chordata; class Aves; order Passeriformes; family Thamnophilidae; genus Sakesphorus; species Sakesphorus luctuosus. The sequence continues at coordinate 388,405 of VWZD01011790.1, forward strand.
CCAGCCCACAGACACACGCCTGGGACTTGGGGTAATTTTTGAAATAGCATATTTTATTTTTATAGAAATTGAGCTTAGATGAAAAATTGGAACAGAGTTAACATGAACAAAAGAATTTTTTAATTTTTACTATCTAGGTTCTAAATTAAAAAAATAATTGTAGAAGAAAATATTGATTAGGAGCTGGCCTTGCTGTTTCTGTCAAGACAAGCTCCTGCCATCACATATGTAAATAGAAAAACTATTGAGGTCAAGGTCCTCACTGAATTTTAGTCTAATGAATTCCCCAAATGGTTTCATACTAAATTAGGACACCTTGTTTAAAATGTTATGATTCTTTTAAAGGAAACTGTAATACTCAAGAGATATTGACGATAAAAGTATGGAACAGACTGGAAGAAGACAATTTTTTAGCCATAATTTATGCTAATCTAACAGACTTCTTGTAGTGTCTGGCCTGTTGTGGCCTCTGTAAACTGTGGTTGTGCATTCAGACTGGATCTTGTGAAAAATTAAATAAAACATTTTTATACCATTTCATTTTTTTTCTTTTGAATGTCACTATGCAGCACTAGAACATATTTTATTATGTGATAACTACTAAAGTCATCTTTGTAGTGACTGTTTAAAGTTCCCTCTAAAGTCCATTTTTAGATGTTTTGTTTTCTATGGAGATCTAGTGATTGTTCTACTAATGAGACATGTAACTGTGTGCACCAACAAAGCTAAATTTAGAGTGCCACATCTTTACTTACATTTATTGTGGTATAGACCAAAAATATCTCAATTATCAATACTGCTTTCCTTTCTTAAAATGTGTATTCCTCAGTCAGGAATTCCTTGTTCATACTGTTTGGGATCTAGTACTCTAAGGCTCTGCTCCAGATGGGGGGTTCAGTTTTGTCATAAATTGTAGAATAAGAGAACACTGAAACTGCATTTCCCTTTGGCTTTGTGTAGTGTGCAACCCTCCCACTCTCAGTGGCACTGCTGTGAGTGCTGGTTTGACCCAAGATCAGCAGATAACCAGATGCCCACTTGGAGCAAAGGAAGAGAAGACAAGGAAGAGAAGAGAAGAGAAAACCAGAATCCAGGTGCTATCATTGCTCTGGTGTCTTGCAGCCCAAGCAGGCAGAACGTCACTGTCAGGCATTGCCTCTGGAAAAGAAAGTAGCTCTAAACTCTGCACACATCTGAGCCAGGAAGGAAGGTGATGTTTTTGTAAAATACAGAGGTTCTGTGCAAGCAGGCACACGTTTCTGTTTCATGCACAGAATATGCTTTTAAACCAATGATATAATTACATAATGCAAGTATATGTTCAGTGCTTCCAAGCTGCTGTTTGTTTTTCTGCACAACGAATCACAGTGAGAAGTCCTATCTGGGTACATCAATGGAACAAAACTGATCACAGGTTTCTGGCTCAGAAAACCTATCGGACTTTGTCTCTACTTTCCCTCTGCTCCTTCCCCAAAGGCCCAGTATTATGGCTGGAGATGCAGTAAGTTTTTTATTCTTTATGTAAAAATATAGACATTTGTTATTCTCTGACAATTGTTATAAACAAATTTGTAGATAATTTTTGAATCTGTTTTCATGTGGAAGTCTAAGGAGGGAATGGAAATAGCTTGAACAAAAAGCATCAAAGAACAAAACAACTCATACATTTGGAAGCAGCCCCTTCTCTTGAAACGCCACCCTTTATTCACAGCCATCCCTCAGTTCCCCCCCAGTAAAATTCCTCTTTGGAATGCACTTCTTTGGAGAGATCAGGAACGCTTTGTGACACCAAATGTGTATGACTGAATGCTATGTTGGTTTTGTTGTGTTTTCTTTTAAAACAGAAGAGTCAGTTTAAAAAGATCTGGAGTGAACAAAACTGCGTTGGTTCCAATGGGCAGAGGTAAAGTGGATGCCCAACATGCTTCAGCTTTTGGTTTTTTACCAATGTGCTCTAAGTCTATTGAGAAATAGCAGAAATACAATTAAAAAGAAAAAAAGGAACACATTAAAATTTTACCAGCCTGAAACAAAACTCAGGCAACTTTTCTGGGAGAGTGCTTACTCCAAAATGGCTAAGTTTGTGTACACTTTGTTTTCTGTTGTTTTGATTCCAACTGTACACACTGTGAAGAAACAGGATTGTATTTAGAAAATAGTTCATTTCACCAGTGACTGCTCCTAATATAAATAAACAATCCACAAGGTTCCAGATATTGATTTATTACTTAGATTAGAAGTGCTAACATTATGCAATCCCTTTGCTGATATCAGGGGTGAGGTGAGAAGCTGTTGACTCTTTCCAAGCTTGTGCTGAATTGTGGGTGAAAAACAGACTTTCTAGAGCTTGGTTTTAGTCTCCAACATACTTCTTCTTTTTGACCTCTGTGATAAGGATGGAAATTATCAGGAGTACAGAATGATTTCACTGGCTGAGAAGTGCTGTTGTACTCACCACATCTCACAGAGATCATTGCTGGGAGTTCTTACCGGAAAAATACAAAGCAGTTGCAACACGGCAGAAAATGAGAATCCTTTCAGTCAGACTTGGTTTTAAAGTTACTGTGACATATTGTTATATAGAGGATGTTTTAAATTTTGTTTGAAGACTCCTCTAAAATGTCTGCAAAGACATTTCAGACATCTTATAGTGAATGTCAGCTTCCTGACCACAGGCTTGTCTTAGCTTCCTGTTTTGAAGCCTTTGGAAGTACCACACTTACCCTCAAGGTATGACTAGTTGACAATAGATTTATTTTTAAAAAGAGAAAATAAATCTGTTTCTGCTTAACTTGCAAAAAAATAATGTTTGGAGGCTTTCAAAGAACTGGTTTAAATATAAGTATTTCTTATGACAAATGAAAGAGCAACTTCTACATCAGTAAATCCCATGTGATTCAGGCAGGCACTTGCATACCTGTAGCTGCAGGAAGGGTTTCCCATGGTGCTGTTTCTAAAGTCTCCACAGAACAAGGTATATTTGACTCCTCGCCTGGACACCCTGTCTGTAGTAAGTTTAACTTTAGGACTCATTATCCTAACAATAATGTCACAGGTTATACTTTTACCTTGGATTGTAATTAATCAACATTTGTTTCCAGCTTTGCTGATATCACTAGTTTGACGTGGACGTTCATCCTCCTGAATCAGACAAAGCACTTTGTTGAGCAGCCCTGACAATGCCACTGAACCTGGATGTCAGTCAGTGCTGCCTGGCCTGGGGACAGGAGGGCACAAACCCTGCAGGCATCAGCATTCCCCACGGAGCTTCTTGCCACGAACACGTTGCTGAGGAGGTCCATGGCTTGGTGAGGTCTCCAGCAAGAAGGGCATAAAGGGGGAGGCGAGGGAATAGTTGCTCTCACCAGAAGGGCACAACCAAGAGCACTTGAAATCCATGTGGGAACAAGGACATGTAGTCTGCAGTAGGGAGATGGAAGCTCCAACTTAGATTTATTGGAGGTACTATGGAACTGCATGAAAGACAGAGAGCTGTCAGCCTAGAAGAGAGATGAATGAGGTACTAGTGCAAAGAATCTGTTACAAATCTGTAGAACAAGGAGTGGCAGAGAGACAGTCCAGAGAGAATAATAACCCCTGGTTAATTAATGCAAAAGTGAAGGAACATCGTATGGAAATACCAATCAGAAGGCACAGAAAATAGAGCAGTGATTCCCACCCAGCATGAAGTTAATGTGGAACTACATCAAGTTGTAGATGCTGCTTATACAGATTAGGAAAGCAACTGGATTTTTCTTCTGTTGTCTATCAAGAGGAGAAATAGGCTATTTCTCGCTCCAGGTCTGTGAGCTGCAGCAGCCCTTATGTCCCCAGGAGCCAGCCAGAACCATGTTCTAACTCAGGCATTGCTCCAACCCGCTGTGGCCATCCCAGTGCTCAGCTGGCTTAGGCACAAGGCTTACACTTAGGCTTATGCTTCCTCACCCACTCGCCATGGTAAATACAAGCTCACTTAATTCAAAACTTAAGGCCATAGGAAGCACAAAATAGATGGAACAAATTACAAATAGATTTTCTTACCTGTTTACTAGGAGAAAGATTCAGAAAACAGACTAATGTGTCAGTGTTTTAGTTGAAAAAAAAATTGTGGTAAGTTGGTTTGCCCAACCTTTCCTAAGTATTTAGGAAAGTTAGATCAAAAGTGTTTAGTCTGCATAAAACAGACAGGCCTTTGGGCATCTTGCACAACGGAGGCCCTCTCATTAGTGATGACTTGACATTAAGCAGAACAACGGGGTTTGAAACAAATTAGAACAAAGTGAGAGCATAACAGACTGCCCCAAGTGTCATATAGTGCAACCCACACAGTGATTCAGCTCAGCCTCTATCCGAGGCAGTGATGTGCTTTTGGCTTCTTCAAGAATGACAGCTATGCAATACAACATTGCCATTGCATGTGCACTTATTGCCAGAACATTTTAGCCTCCTGAAAGGTGTTGTCTTTTGTCACCAATTATAGCAATGGCTTGTTTGCTAATTTTGTTTTTTCACACTCTGTCCCAGCCCATATGGGGTGGGGGAGGATGGTGCTGGACTTTGCTTGGCATAGATGGAGCACGGGATGTTTCCTCTTCCTTTACACGTTATTAACAAGTGCCGTTGTCAAAAGCAAGTTATTTCGTGCCAGTTCTATTCTGAAGAAGCCTCAGACTCCAAAACATGTAAAACCATCTGGCAAACTCTTGGATGAATCATGGGGATATTTGTAGCCTCTGGCTTTTTGAACTGCACTGAGTAATCCCAGTCACTCCTCCTCAGCGCTGCTGCTGAAACCCCTTCCTTGCGTTCTGAGCAACCATCAAAGGGGTCTGTGGGGCTCGGCCTGGTGGTCCCCGGTTTGTCAGGAGGCAGAACTGGGACAGAAACCTCTGGGCTGCCCGTTCAGCCCCGAAGACCCGCCCGCGGCCCTGCTGCTCGTGGCTGGCGCTGCCGGGGCGAGCAGGGGCGGCTCGGAGCGCGGCTGGGCGCGGCAGCTCACCCGGGCAGGGGCCGAGCCGGGCCCGGTGTCCGTGACCCCCTCCCTCCTGCAGCCCCCGGGGCACCGGGGCGGGCCGGG
>VWZD01011790.1:393530-496131 GCA_013396695.1 Sakesphorus luctuosus
TCCCGGCGGGGCGGAGGCGGCCAGGACAGCCGGGGGGCAGCGGGGGTGCGCGGGGGCCGGGCCCTGCCGGGGGCCGGGGAGATGCGGCCCCGGGGATCGGCGCCTCGGTGCGGGCGGGCAGGAGCTGCCCCGGACACGGCGTTGGAGCCCAAAGGCCGTCTGGAAGCGCCAGCGGGGTCGGGTCGGCGGCCTGGCGTGACCCCGGGACGGAGCGCCCGCTGCCCGCTCCAGCGCAGCCCTGGGCCGCGGCTCCCGCGGCTCTCTCTGCATCCCCTCCCGCGGCTCTCTCTGCATCCCCTCCCGCGGCTCTCTCTGCATCCCCTCCCGCGGCTCTCTCTCCATCCCCTCCCGCGGCTCTCTCTCCATCCCCTCCCGCGGCTCTCTCTCCATCCCCTCCTCGGTCCCCCCGCGGTGTCGGAGCCGCTGCCGGGCCCCCCCGAGCCCCGCGGGAGGCAGAGGAGGGGCTGGGCTCGGGCGACGGATGGGCTGATGCTGATCAGGAGAGGCGATGGCTCCGCTCAGCGCATGTTTCTCTGGGCACGTCACTGAGCACCTGTTCGGGGAGGGCGAGAAACTGACGGAGTGTGTCTGTTATCCTGTACCTCTGTGATAAATTCCGCTGTTCGGTGTTCCAGAACATCCACTTCGTGGATTTTTGAAGCTTATTTGGGAAGCGAGTGCCTGGCCCCCCTGCCCTGGCTGCTCAGACCTCTGCTGATCTAGTGCTGCTGTTTGCCCAGTCCCTTAATGAAATCATTTCAGCATATAACTTCATGGGATAGCAAATAGCATATCACTTTTGGGCAATCAAAAATGAAATATGAAACAATTATGTTAGGGAAAAAGGAGTTATAGTATAAAATAGTTCAGTAAGGATGCTCAATAAATATAAATGGAGGTTACAGAGAAATTTGGTGTCAATTAAGGGTTGTTTTGTATAAAGTGAATAGATTGCTGTAGGCCCTGATGGTGGTAAGAGACGATTGTGAGAGGAAGAATAATGTCTGTCCTCTCTTTGTTGCTCTCTTCATCTTGGATTGTTGCAGCATAAAAATAAGAATGTGACATGCTTTGTCATCTGCTTTTGTAGACAAACCTGCAGTCGTGGCCTTGCCAATTTCAAGGGCAGAAATTAGCAAATAAAGCTACAGATGGGCCATAAAAACATATATTTTTTCTTTAAGTTCTACACTTTGATTCTTTGCAATTTGGCATCTCAGACTGACTGCAGTGATTAAAGACATAGATTTTTTTTCACGAAGATGTGAAAATCTTACATTTTAAACAAATACATCTCCAAACCAATCTTTTGTCCCAATGAAAAGACAGTTAGCAAAGCTCCAGTTTCTGAAAACACGTTTGGTTTCATGCTTTTTTTTTCTTCTGCTCTTTGTGCATGGATACAAAGTTTGTATTTCAATACAGTTCTACAGAAGCCTTAAATATTTCCACGTAAAAGTTATTTTAGAAAATATTTAATGCATTTTTAACATAGCTCTCATTTCTTTGTATTTACCAGTTCCCCTTCATTGTTGTCTTAAAATACAGAACTGTATAACCTTGAAGCAGACAGTGTGCCCCCAGGAGCCCCGTTGTGGTGGGGTTTTCACCAGGTCCTCACTACTTGGGTGTTTGCATCCCATGCAAACTTTACTCATGCATTACCTGTAACACTCTGGCACACGCACTGCAAGTCTGCTGGTTGGATAATCCAACAGCAGCAGCTATAAATTTGTGGCATAATTAGCAGAGTTCAGCAGGTGGCACCTCCTATCAGCAGGATTACACTTCAGCCCTTTCATAGAACTAGAGAAACCACTCTGAGCCAACCACTAAGGCAAGGCACTGGGTACAGATACCTGCCAAGATACCTGTTAGATACATATCTAGTAAAATAAATATTGCCTGGTTTTGAATGAAGTTGATATTCAGAGTAAATACTGAACAGTAGCCTAAGACAAATAAACATGAAGTTAATGATAAATAGAGTTAGGTAGTTAATTTGACAAATGAATGAGGGCTTGTTTATAAGAAAGCTCTTCTGAATAAGGCATTACTTAAGCTAAAAAAAGAATTGTAGTTAATAATTGAGGCAAATCATTGTATACTCAACTAAGCATGTGGTCACTGTGCTTCAGGACATTTGTTTTCTCAGGAGAGAAGGAAGTTGCATGGAAGGAGGAAGACAATTTCCTGAGAAACAAAATTTACAGTGTTGTTCTGTTTGTTCATAGTTTGGAATGCTGCTGAGATTGGGCAATGTCTCCCACCTGTTTGTGGAAGGCATATCTCAGGAGCTGGCCACACTGTTTAATTTTCCTCTGTTCTAGAGCAGCTGCAAAGTGACTGGTGCTAATCTTTGTTCCAAAGTCGCCTCTTCTCCTCCCTGTAACTGAGGTTCATGTTTCCGTTTGGAATAGACTTAGCTGTACAGAAGGCAAAGATTAAGAAAGTATTTCTTTGCTGGTACAGCTGTGTTTTGCAGTGGATAGGAATGATTAGTACTTTGCTGTTGCTTTTGTTTGCTTGTTATTTTGGTTGGGGGTCAGGGAAATTAGGATTGCCCATAATCTCCTGTTGCTCCTAGAAACTGTGTGTTTCTTCAGAGGGTTGAATTCTGCAGCCATCACATACAAACAGAAGGTGAATGCAGCACTGGTTCTTCTTCAGTGGGCACTCACTGAGAGTAACTCACATTGCACCGAAAGTAAAACACAGGCTGGGAGTGGTGTGACAGGTTTCTGTAATGATCTGGGGTGGCTGTGGAGCCTGACAGAGCCGAGGCCCTTTCTCAGACTGCTGTTTGTGGTCCCAGTGGTGGGTGGGAGGTCCTTGGCTCAGTCCTGGATATGCTGGAGCTGGGAGTTGTTTCACGTGTTTTATATGCACATGAACTGAGAGATGCTGTATGGAAAAAGACTTGGCCAGTGGCCAGAGCTGTGTGGTAGATATGGCTTCAGCTTCTCTCTCTGCAGAAGGTACCTGGTGGGATCTGCATTGAGATCAACAAAACCAGTTGGACAGAAATGAAATAAACTGCAGGTCTGCTTTCCCTGCCCCACTTCTTCTCAGGGCTATCAGTTCCTACCTAATACTTAATATAAAGTGCACTCATAGCCAAGATAGAGCTTTGATCCTGTGCCAGATGTGCATAACATTATTTACCTGACCAAGCACATGATACAGAGGTTAGGAATGAATGGTGGGGGTGGAAATTCCTCCTGCTGTTGTTGTTGCCCTAGATAGGGAGCCTCTCTGCTGCTGGGGTTGTTGTGCTGCTGCTCAGCTGTGCTGCCATGGCCTGGAGTAGCTCCTGAGTCAGGGCTGAGCTGGGGGCTGCCTTCAGCTTCATCCTCTGCCTCACTGCGAGGGTGCTGAGACGCTGGAACAGGTTGCCCAGGGAGGCTGTGGATGTCCCAGCCCTGGCAGTGTTCACTGCCAGGCTGGATAAGGCTTTGAGCCAGCCTGGTCTCCTGCCCATGGCAGGGGGTTGGGACTAGATAATCTTTGAGGTCTGTGCCAGCCCCTTAACTTTCTACGATTCTGCAGCAGTTTGATAGGTGTGTTCAATATGGGTGTGAGGGGTGTTGGTAAAATTGGCTGGAGAGTTATTTATATCCCAAATATAGCAGTTAGTTATATCCCAAATATAGCAGAAAACTCAGAGGCACATTGAGCCATTTTTCAGTGAGGAAATAAATAGCACAGGCAGTCCTGGGAAGTGGAGGAGCAGAAGCAGCCAGGAAAGGTGACTGCGGGCATGCGACTGGGAGGGGTGGGAAGTGTTTTCCTTTAGCCAACATGTTGCCAGATTGTCAGTTTGTGTAATGGATGATTTTTAAAGTTTGTGTATGTGAGTTGCTTGGGATGGAAGTGAGGTTGGAGCTGCCACTTCAAGAAGTCAGCATGAGTTTTATTTGCTTTGCTTTTGGATCAACAGCTGTGTAATGTGAAGGATGTGAGGAATTGTTTCCCTTTTTCTTTGCTTCAGATAGAACGAAACACATGGACTTACCACTGAAATCACTGAGTACTTTTCACCTCAGTAAAGTGGTTTTAAGGAACCATTGGAAAAAAAAAATATATACTTACTGACTTACTTAACTTACTTCCTTCCTTACATTTTGGCATAATCTTTTTAGTTCAGTTATTAACAAATGCATGGATACTGTACATCTGGGAGTTCACTGGCCTTCAAGGTGAGATATCTTTATCTCCAAGGTAGAGATAAAGTGATCCACTAATTATCACAGATTTAAGAGTCCCGGATTTAAAGTGATCCAAGGTGGATTCTGGGTTATCACTTTAAATCCGAGACTCTTAAATCTGTTGTGCTTGAATACTACTGTTGTTCAGTGAGGACCAAACTAATGAACCAGGATTTCCTTCAATGCCTATTGATGTGACTGTTGATTCCCTATACATGTTGCTGCTTCATGAGGAGAGCATCTTTTTTAAAAAGCATGCTTGCAACTTGCCTGTTAGACAGTAGACTTGTATTTCTTTTAAAGTTCTTTCTGTAAATTCTCTGGTCTGGCAGTGGCAGCTGTGAAGTGTCAAAGCCCAGCACAGAATACCTGTGTGCACATCTGTTTTACTTTAAACTCTGTGATGATGATGCAGCTGATCTCATGAGTTTTGCTCATCACTTCTCAGTGTGCAGGGGAAATACCCCAATTTCCAGACACTGATAATCAGGAATGTTTTATAGCATAGGTGTATAATGGCAGTTAGACTAGTAATGTAGATATCGATTTAAAAAAAATCTGGGTATGCTTGAAAGCCTGTGAAATTAGAAACAAGTTAACAAGGACAGGCTTAAAATAGCACATCACATCCCAGTACTTGTTCTCTTACAGTTGTACTAATTAAAGAGATGTTTAAATTATCTTTTTAATAACACTGAAGTAGTGTTCTGTTTTAACTCTCCTTACTGGAGAAAATAAGATTGTAAGTGAGCAATACCAAGACAGGTACAGAAATGCAGAATTTCTTTTTAAAAAATTATTTAATAAACTTATAATAAATGAATATTTTTAAAGTTATCTGTTAATGACACATCTAGCCTACCCATTGTACTTTTGCTGTAGTAAAAGCGTGGCCAACATGTACAAGTTTCCATAATATCTACCTAATGGTTATGTTTTGCAAATTACTTGTTAGATCTGTACATCACACCTGTTTTTTGTTTGGTTTTTAAAGCTATTTTACATTACAGTAAAATACAGTGAAAGTAGTGCCAGTGCAATGTAGTCTGGTCCCTGTTCCACTTAGCAATGTGCTTCACCTCACTGTGGCATTTTAAATTTAAATTACACTTAATAAATGTGGCATGTTGTAGGAGACAAAGCAGTGGACTGCAGTAACATGAAAGGAAGGTTATTTTTTTTCCTAAACCACCGTTCTGCACATGGTGAGCTGTGAGAGCTGCATCCTGCCCCGCACCTTGGCTGAGGTTTCCTCTCTGTGTGCGCTGACTCAGTCTCAGCAGTTTGGTATCCAGTTCATAAAGCTGCTTTTGTGTGTTTTCTGTGCACCTTTGGAGAAGTAACTTGAGTGGTGTAATAGTTCCTTTAGCAAAGATTCTTCCTGGGTGCTGTGTTTCCATGGAAAACATGGTACTCCAGAGGGTGCTGTGGGTGCGAGGCTGGACTCTGGCAGTGTCCCAGTGCCCATTGCAGTGTGTGTGGTGTGACAGCTCTGGGGTTGGGGTTACTGGGGACTGACAGCTTGAACACCTTTGTTTCCAGGCTCACATTTTTGACCTTTAACCAGCACGACTCAAGACAAATGTGAAGCACCCACGTGCTGCTGCTCATCTCATGGTGTGTTTCCCACCATCCCCAAATAATTGTATTTTTAGCCTCTGCCCACTGGGGCCTTGGCACTGCTGTAGCTGAACATCCCTCACACCCCCCTGCACTGCTCGTTGCCAGGAATGGAGAGTAGCCCATAAAACTGCTGTGTAACTGCCCTCCTTGGTAAGGGACCCTTAGGCCTTTGTAAGGGCTTTGGTTGCAGAAATCGTGCTTACAGCAGAAGAAAAATATTAGCATAGAGAGGAACTGAATAAATACAATGTTAAGTATGTGATGCCACAAAGAGAAATCCTGTTCCATGTTGGTAGTTATAAGCATGTTTGTTTTGTATTTCTCAGTTCAGTTTCTTGGAAAATAAATACAAAGCAAATGAATGATTTCTGCAGAGCACACGTGTGCCCTCAGGCACTTCTTTCACAGCTGCCAGAAAGTCTTCATGTCCCACAGTAAGAACAGCTTCAGCACTTGTGTTGGGTTTGCTTTAAATTCACTTTAATTGCAAGTGAATTTTTCTTACTATCCCTTAGTTGCACAAAGGCTTTCACAGACCCAAACACGGCCATACTGACATACCTGATGGCTTTTCCTGTGATTATTTTCCAACATGCCCTTGCCTTGCTGTGGAGCCCCAAGGCCCTCAGCTTTGCAGGGGCTGACTCTGCCCTGCACAGGCAGGTCCCACCACGAGCTGCTGTAGGCCTTGGGGAGAGCCTGGTGTTCTTCATTCTGTCATCTCTGCTCTCCACAGCATCCCATGGACACACCTGTTGATTCCTGTCCTTGTGGAATTTTTTTATATTAAGTGCTCTGCTGCAGCCTAAGGAGTTGTACTTCTTAGTTTAGGATAGAATGTACTGATGAGCCTGAAATAATGCCAACCTCTCGCTGCTCTTTTAAGAGAGACCTAAAGGTGTGCTGTGTTTCTGGAGACTGAGCAGCCAAGTTGCTGATTCTACATCCAGCTTCATACACCACAGTGTTTGCTAAAATAAGAACTTTCTCAAAATAAATAAATTTTTGTGTTCGTGTAGTGATTGCTTATCTGGCTACAAGTTTGGCTGGAGATTTTCAAATTTACCAAACAGTAACTTATTTATTATATGTGTTTCTGTGCTCTAGGAGCCACCTGTACAAGTTAAACCAAAAAGTACACTAAGATGTGTATAGAGAAACATTGGACTGAAAATAACGAGTACTGTCAGTTCCTGACACTCGGTGAGATACAGAGAGCACCTGCTGTTCTGTTAGGCAGGTACTGCAGAGTGTTTGATCCAGCTCTGCAGTGGTGCATTTTATTGCACATGTTCGTGGCAGGTGGCACACAGAGCAGAGTGGATCTTTGCATATTTAAATGAGTGAATCGTAGAATCGATTGAAAAGACCTCCGAGATCATCAAGTCCAACCCTTGGTCCAACTCCAGTCCCTTTACCAGATCATGGCACTCAGTGCCACGGCCAAGCTCAGGTTAAAAACCTCCAGGGATGGGGAATCCACCCCCTCTCTGGGCAGCCCATTCCAATGCCTGAGCACTCTCTCTGCAAAGAAGTTTTTTCTGCTCTCCAACTTCAATTTCCCCTGGCAGAGCTTGAGCCCGTGCCCCCTTGTCCTATTGCTGAGTGCCTGGGAGAAGAGACTTCAGGCAGTTCCAGACAGTGCTGAGGTCACCTCTGAGCCTCCTCTTCTCCAGGCTAAACACCCCCAGCTCCCTCAGCCTCTCCCCACAGCACTTGTGCTCCACTCCCTTCTCCAGCCTCGTTGCTCTTCTCTGGCCCCGCTCCAGCCCCTCAATCTCTCTCCTGAACTGAGGGGCCCAGAACCGAACACAACACTCAAGGTGTGGCCTCACCAACACAGACTACAGGGTCACTGTCCTGGGCCTGCTGGCCACGCTGTGTTTGATCCAGGCCAGGATCCCATTGGCCTTCTTGGCCACCCGGGCACACTGTGCTGGCATCAGTGTCCTGGTGAGTGTGCAGGGCTGAGGGACGCTGGGTAAGACTACATGGAAGAGGATGAAAGTGTCGTGCTGGGGGGGAAGAAAAGCGCAGGGAAATGGATGTGACTGGTCAGATTTATGGAAACACTTCACCTTGCCAGTCAATCCATTGGGTGCTTTGTTGTTTCCTCACCAGCAGTCTTACATGCAGTACTTCTTGAAAAGATCATATTAAGTTCAGTTTACCTGAAGTACACAATAAGTAGAATACACAGTGAGTCATTCTCATTAAATGTTTTGTCTTGGAAGCAGAGGAGTTGAGCAGCCTGAGGAATGTCACTACTTCAAATGTTCTGGTTAAGTTTGAGGAGCTGGAAGCTGCTTATCGTGCCATGCTGACTGTTGGCTCACAGCAATACCTGAAAATTTATGAATGAGGGCATTGGTTTCACAGCTTAAGCTGACAGCTTGGCAGCCAGCTGCTGTCTGCTGTGCCACACATGGGATCAGGAAGATTACTGACTCCTGACCTTCCACCAATAATAACTGTGCCTTTTGAAGTGTTTTGGAACATATAAAATTAATCTGCAGTAAAATTTTAATAAGTGGTTGGCAATGGGGGATTGGGTGGCGGGTTTTGTTTGGGTGTTTTTTCAGAGGGGTTTGGGTTGGTTGGTTGGTTTGTTGTTCTTTTTATTTCTTGTTTGTTTGTTTGGGGAGTGTTTTTTTGGTTTGGGTTTTTTACTTTCACTAAAGGTAAAAGTAGGTCAGTTATCACGCTATAGCTTCTGGTGGCTTTTTTCACTAATACACTTCCATGGACACTCTGAGCTTGCAAAGGCTGGGGCAGGAACAAACCAGTGGAGGCTGCAAGGCCAAGGGAATAGCCAAAGTGCAGCCCACGTGGGATCAGCACAGGCCAGGTCTGGACTGAGTCAGCTGCCATGACCCCAAGCGAAGGCTCAGAGAACCAGCAGAGGCTTCTTCTGCTTTGGAGTCTCGTTTGTGTCAATTCAACAAATTATTTTGCTGAAGTTGTGTTGTATCTTAAAAACTGCTTCAAGCACTGACCTCTCCAGCCTCTTTTTTCTGTTCCTAGTATGGCACTGCTTGCTTTGGTCTTCTTACACAGTGAAAACCCATAGACCAGAACAATTGCAATACTATGTAGGTAAAGTGTAGTTTTAGAACATATTTTCTGTAGCTTTGAACGTTATGAAGAAGAGTTGAGACAGTAATTCTGCAGATGGTGGTAATAACAAGTAACATCAAAGTTGTGTGAGTTAAAAAAGAAAGAAGAGATCCTGGTTTCTGGTGAGTGTTGTCTTTTTGCACTAGATGTAGCAGTAGGAAGGATGGAGTAGTTTGTGTGTGCCCATATCAGCTCATTACTTTGTCATTTTGCACATTACTTTCCATGAAGACAGCTCTATGTGCTGCTAATTCATACTGTATATTTGCACAGGGTAATTTAATACTGAGCTTGATAGCCTTGGGTTTGTGCCTTTGTTTGATAGATGTGTTTAATTTTCATTATGAAAATGGATTATCTGTTTATTTCATAAGCATGGAGATACTTTTGTGTTTTTATGAGCTGCTCTGTTTGAACAACTTGGTTAAAAGTGCTTTTGTTATGAAATGTGTGGCCACAGGGAAGAGGAACAACTGGAAAGTGAAACTAAGCTTGTTGTGCTTCAGCAAAGGGCAGGCTGAGAACGTGGGAGCTGGAACAGGGATCGGAGCAAGGTTATGCCTTAGAAAACTATGGAGAGCATCCTGCTTTGTGTGAGTTCTACTTCTTGCCGTTCTGAGATTGTCAGTTCTCCATCTGGCTGGTCTGTTTTTCCTGAATGTCTTTCACAGCACCTGTGCAGGGAGCATTGTGGCTCCAGGGGCTTGGCTGAGGAGGAGTGTGATAAAGAGCCTGGGAGGTTCTGTCTGACGACTGGAGATCAGAGCTCGTCCCAGCCTTGAGCTGAGTGCAGGTCATTGGAATACTCACAGATGGTTTAATGAATAATAATCATACACACAAAATGGCCAGAAATAAGCATAAGCCTCTGTCCAGATCATGTTACCACAGCAGCTGTTCTACCTTTCTGATTCCTGGTCTGTACCCAAACACTGGCAAAGGTAAAGGGAGGGTGTTCTGTTCCCTGCAAGGCCACAGGGATAAGGTTTCTGTGTCTCTAAGGTAATTCACTGGTGTTCCTCAGACAGAACAAATGGTCTAATAAATTTGTTAATATTACCTCTTAGTTTATAACATTACTTTTTTATTTACTTGACAACAAGAAATATTTTTATATTTTTGTAACTTGGATAGCTCTAAGTAGATTGATCCTTCAGAAAGGTAAGCTTTGGATACTGAGTTGGCAAAGCTTTAAGCTTGAGGCTGTTAAAAGCAGCTCCCGGCCTGGATCAAAAATAGTGTGGCCAGCAGGCTCAGGGCAGGGGCCCTTCCCCTGGACTCTGTGATGGTGAGGCCACACCTTGAGTGTTGTGTTCAGTTCTGGGCCCCTCAGTTCAGGAGAGAGATTGAGGGGCTGGAGCGGGGCCAGAGAAGAGCAACGAGGCTGGAGAAGGGAGTGGAGCACAAGTGCTGTGGGGAGAGGCTGAGGGAGCTGGGGGTGTTTGTGCTGGAGAAGAGGAGGCTCAGAGGTGACCTCAGCACTGTCTGGAACTCCCTGAAGGGAAGTTCTGGCCAGGTGGGGGTTGGTCTCTTCTCCCAGGCACTCAGCAATAGGACAAGGGGGCACGGGGGGCTCAAGCTCTGCCAGGGGAAATTGAAGTTGGAGAGCAGAAAAAACTTCTTTGCAGAGAGAGTGCTCAGGCATTGGAATGGGCTACCCAAAGAGGGGGTGGATTCCCCATCCCTGGAGGTTTTTCAACTGAGATTGGACATGGCACTGAGTGCCATGATCTGGTAAAGGGAGTGGAGTTGGCCCAAGGGTTGGACTTGATGATCTCGGGGGTCTTTTCCAACCCAATCCATTCTATGATTCTATGAATACATTTTGAAGCTTTCTGTCAGGCACACTGTTTGGCAGCATGTGATATCAAACACTTGAAGGCACTCTGAGCATAGAATTTAGGTGAAAATTGTAAATGGTAACATAAGAAGTTTCTGGGGTATCCCATGACCTGAAGTACAGCACCTGAACAGCCTGTGCCAGGTTTGCCAGGGACAGGGACTGTTGTGCAGTTGTACAAATGACACTGACAACCAGCATCTGACAAAGCTCTTACTACCAAGCAGGAAAAGTTTGGGTTGAGTGGTCTATTTAGTTACATTCATAACTTAATAGTGCCTAGAATTTTAACTATTCTTTTTTAGATTTTTCAGTAGTTTACTGATCTACTTACCGAGAAACACTTAAATTGCAGTTACGTTCAAGGCAAAGTGGCTTGTTTTTTGGGTGTGCCAGTGAGCAGTAAGATTGACAGTAACTGGGCAGGGGGAACTTACATAATCCTTACTCAAACCTTCCAACAGGGAACTTCCTCCTCCCATCACTGGAATGCTGACAATTTGAAGTGGGATGCATTTTGAAGTTGAAGTAGAAACACTTTCTGACAACATTTTGAGTAACACTGCATTTGTTAATGAACTAAATTATTTTTCTTATTACTATTCATAAATTCTTATGAAACAAAGTGTCGTACTAAGGACTTTTCTGTTCCTTTTTCAGGACAAAAAGTTCCTAAAAATAAGTTGAAAGAATGGTCAGCAGCGTCAGTTTCCTCTCCAAGCTTCCTTCAAAATTAGAGTCTGAGAACACTTCACTGTCTGTTTAGTGCTGCACAGTTTCTTCTGCGGTTGCTGCTCTGCTTTAATCATATTGAAAGTGATCTGGGTATGTAACTATAAGTGATGCCTTCCAGCCCCTCCAGTCTTTGTTTTGGGCCATCAGGATTGTACCACATGCCTTGCAGGGAGCTCTGGGGCTGTGCCGGTGCCCAGCTGTGTGTTTGGCTGAGGGGCAGGACACGGACTCAGGTGTGATGGTGACTGTGTGGGCAGGCAGCTCCTTGGCCACGCAGGTGATCTGGGCAGGTTTGTTCTCTGCTGCTTTGCGAAAGCTACTTGGGCACTTTGGAATAGGAGCATCAACTGCTTCTGCCTCTGAAACTGCACACCTTAAACAAACACTTGTGTGTCTGTAAGTGAGAAGTGCAGTAAATGTGCCTTCCTGTGCATTGGGGGGTGGTAAAGTTCAAAACCTTGCTGGTTAAAATTGTCTCAGAGGTAGTTTTTTCTCCATATTTTTTGTTGAACTTCTTGAAGTTTCTTCTTGGCTTCTACCTTGATCTGCTGTCATAGTATGAATGTTTATGTTCAGACTACTGTTGAACAAAACAGTGCTTAGAGCTGTTAAATCTAAAAACTTGAATGTGCACTTTGTCTTAACAGGAGAAAATGCAGTGACATTTGTTTGGTGGCTGCACTTCCTCTTTGAAGTGCAGATAAAATCAAAGAACTGTTATGATGTAGTAAGATTGCCTTCCCTGGTTGAAAATGCCAAATAACTTCCCCTAAAGATATCTCAGTCTATCATAAAGCATATTAAAGTAGCACCAAGCAAGTTCACTCACAGAAAGCTTAAAATCAAGTCCACAAAAATTTGCAATATGAATTCCTGTCTTAGATAAGTTACTACGTGGGAATTCCACATATGGATCCAGAGGGGATTGATAACTAAAAGTCTGGGTATGTTTAGCTGGGAAGGGATGGGGTAGGTTCAACACAAACCAAGTAACAGACTGCTGAAGTCTTGGATTAGGACTACAGTAAAATTCAATTCCTTAAAGATACAAAACTCATCACTTTTGCTCTGGAGGATACTGTGATTGTGCAAAGGATTTGCTCCCTGTTCTCCTGATGTTTATTGACCCTCAAAGTGGTTTTATTACGCAATGAAAATGAAAAATAGAGATGACTCATGCTTGAAATCTCAGGGGCCACCATCTCAAATGACCATGTGTGGGAACAGTTTCCTTAAACTTGTATTTTTTAAGTGCACACCCGGTCATCTGTGTATCAGAACATCTGCAAGGAGAGAATCTCTTCAAATTGCAAGTAAGAGAGCGTAATTTTTTTCCCTTTTTTTACTAAGTCATCAAAAACCAGATGAATTTTCGTTTGAGTGTGACCTCCTAAGAGAAGAGGGAAAGTGTATTTCCCAGGTCTGGTGCTCCTCATGTTGACTGTCCCCACAGAATTTTGGAAAACCCATAAAAAACCTTAGAAAAATCTCTCCCAGCCCCCAGTACATTTTGATAGGCAAGTCTGCTAATGTAGTACACAAGGAGGAACATTTACTGTCCCCCTTCCTTTTTTAAGTATGTAATTAATTTCACTACTGAAATTATGACCCATGTCTGAGAACAAAGCAACCCAATGCCAAGGGTGAGATAGGATGGAGTTTCTGAAAAGCAATAATGGTAAATAATGGTCCAGAGAAGAGCAACGAGGCTGGAGAAGAGAGTAGAGCACAAGTGCTGTGGGGAGAGGCTGAGGGAGCTGGGGGTGTTTGTGCTGGAGAAGAGGAGGCTCAGAGGTGACCTCAGCACTGTCTGGAAGTGCCTGAAGGGAAGTTGTGGCCAGGTGGGGGTTGGTCTCTTCTCCCAGGCACTCAGCAATAGGACAAGGGGGCACGGGCTCAAGCTCTGCCAGGGGAAATTGAAGTTGGAGAGCAGAAAAAAATTCTTTGCAGAGAGAGTGCTCCGGCATTGGAATGGGCTGCCCAGAGAGGTGGTGGATTTCCCATCCCTGGAGGTTTTTCAACTGAGATTGGCTGTGCCACTGAGTGCCATGATCTGGTAAAGGGACTGGAGTTGGACCAAGGGTTGGACTTGATGATCTTTGGGGTCTTTTCCAACCCAATCAATTCTATGATTCTGTAAAATCAGTGGCAGAATTTCCTGTCAAGAGCTGAAAGCTGAAGAGCCAGTCAGGTTCTCTGAGAGAGCAGGGAACGGTATTTGGAGCTTCAGTCTGTTGAGTTGCACAACAGTTGCTGTTGATGAGACACTCGGAGAGCAGGGCAGGACAGGGAGGCTGCGGGGAGAGCAGAGGCTGCTCTGCTGTGCCTGGTACCGGCACACGGGTCAGTTCCGGGGACTCTCAGTGGGGCACTGGGGAGAGTGAGGATGGTCCTGCCATGACACTGCCCCTTCCCTGCCAGACAGCTCTGGAGCCCTGGAGCTCATGCACTTTAACATTTGACTGTTTGAATTGCTCCTTTCACAGAAAGGTTAATGCAGAGCAGTGCTGCAAGATTTCAGGAGATTTATAAATAAAGGAAGTGGCTCTTGATGACTGGCTCTGTGTTCATGTTTTTGAGTTGTTTCCTAAATCCTATTGAAAAAAGAGTGGTTCAGTGTTTACTTTCTCCTGACTGTTGTTCTTACGTAGCAATAGATTCATGTTGCTATTTTGTTTTATATTGGAAAGTGCCCTTTTAATTTGACATCTTTCTAATGCGTCACCACAAGAGAACATGGAATTCCTCTTGCATTGTGCTGCACAGGTGATTGGTAACACTCCACATTCAGGGCCAGGAAGTAAGTGTTAATATTTAATCTGTGCAGCAAGGGTAATTCATTAATGAGGCTTTTGGCTTGTTGAGTGAAGAAATAGCACTACCATTTGTCCAGCTGTGACTTGAGCAGAGTGTGAACTTGAATGCACTCAGGAGTCAGTGGGGCAGCTGTACCCTACTGGCAGAAACAGAAATATATTGTCTCTGGATATAGTTTGAAAAACATTTACCCAGGGAGATTATTTCCTCTATCTTCATTTGCAAAACAAAAAGCACCTGATGTCCTTATTTCCTTACATGGTCAAAGGCTGTTGTTGATATGATTTTCATAAGCATAAGAGAGGGGAGATGAGCACCTTAATTCTTAAACAATCTGTTGCCAGTGCATAATGTTCCTAATGCTGACAGGATCTGAGAACAGATCAAAATGAATGTCAGCAGGCCCAGGGAAGCACTTGGCAATTAGAAGGAAAACATTAGTTTGAAAGTATGAATGTAACTTGTATCTGCAGTACCCTCATCACACATCCAGAAATATTGCAGAAACAGGAATACTGAAGACTGTATTTATTTGAAGACCATAAAACACTGTATGTCAATTATTTACTTTTATTGTGTCCTGAAAGTGCAGGGAAAACTGAGTTCTTAACTTTTCTGTTAATAAAACAGCTCGTGGGAAGCAACCCAGGTTCATGTAAACGCTTGACCACAAAAATGCTGGACTGTCTTTTTCTTGCCCTGTAATAGGGTTCTTCAATCGCATTTTCAAATTAGAATCACCCTTAAAAATGAAAATTTTAAACATAATCTGGTTATAAAAAAGATGTTTAAGTGCTGTTTTATAGTTGGATATTATAGCACAGAGTGCACCAATAGTCCACAATACAGACCCAGACAGAATAGTCTGGATGCTCAGGACTCTTCTTTAATTAATTTTTTTTAATTTAACCTGTTTCCTTTGTAATATTTAAATATAAGGAGGGTAATTATCTGCAATGTGTAGTTTCAAACTGATGCAGTATAGATGAATACAAAGATCTCTTGTAATGCACTCCAGAACAACAGGAGCAATAACAGGCTTTGGAATTTATCTGAAGTCACCCAAAATAAGAGAATGTTTTCCAAAAGCTTGAACTCACCCAGTGTGTGCTCAAAGGAGGTGTGATTGGCATGGGGGGAAGCAAGGGACAAGCCTTTGTTTGTAATGTCTGGAACTGGTTTTGGTATAACTTGTCTGAACCAGGAGATTATTTGTGTCGGGTCAGGTTTCTCAAGGACGGAGCTGAAGGCAGGGAAACCCTGATGGAAGATGTGGCCAACAGACCTTTATGTTTGTAGGTCTTAAACTGATCTTACCTTCTGCACTGGGTAATTCAGCAATCTTAGGAGAGGCTACTACTCTATCTTTTGCAAAGCTGCAGAGAAAGAATCAGAAATTAGATGATGATAACTTAAATCTCACTAGTTGGATTGTCAGAGCCACATTAAGTCACAGCCTTTGCACTGCAAAACAGCTGAACACAGAACTGTCCAGTCTGTCCACTGTGTGTACAGATGGGAACATTATCAGTTCTTATGTGACTGCTTACAGAGCTCATGCTATGGAATTCATGGCCACACGGCCTCTAAAATTTGCCCTTGGTCATGCTGCTTGTCTTTTCGTGTCCTTGTGGTTTTGCTGTTTCAAGTAAAATGTATATATTTAATCGGAGAGCATCAACTTGCATCAGAATCCACTACAAATGAATTTCCCCTCTGCCTGTTTTTGGGCCACTGGGGCAGTGTGTGCACTGGTCAGGCAGAGTGGGAGCTCTCAGGCTCTCAGGCTTTGAGCTGCTGTTGTGGTGCCAGACACAGCAGGGCTGCTGAAACTTGGGTAGGCTGTCTCTGGAGTTTTCATTGCCCTTAGTGATGTACCAAATGTGCAAGAGGAAAATTAGAAATCTGTCTGTGAGAAAGTAAGAAAAATTGGACCTCATGAACCGTTTTTCTACCATGAGTAACTTGCACTAATACTGATGGAGTTTGTTTTCATAAAACCACCGACATTATGTAAAAACTGAATCACTTCCTTTAGTTTTTTTTCTTTCAGTCTTTCTAACCTGAATTGAATTGTAAGTAGCCACAAGATACTTCTCTTACTGCTTTTTAATCACAGCCTTCTGAGCTGTAGAAATGTGTCATTCCTGTGTGTGCCAGTTGTAAATCTGGAAAATCAAAACTTGCAGACAGTGTGCACTCACTTGTGTGCTGTGCACAAATGTGCTGCATCTTCCTGGCAGTGTGGGATTTCTGTGTAATTTCTGTTTGAAATCCCAGCCTCTTTCAGTCCTAGTACTGGAACAAGTTCAGGATGACTGGATACTGATTAAGTTCCCTTCCAAAAACTGACCAACTAATAACTCATGTACTTACTCAGATCAACTCAAACTTTTTTTTACTGTGTAAAACCACTTTTCCACTTACAAATTCTGAATGCTCACTGTGGTTTTCCAAATGTTTAGATCTGCCTGAATGCCAGAGAATTTCCAGAAACAGTTGTAAGTTATTCTTCCTGGGTTATTTTGGAAGATTTCAGAACTTCCTGAGTGGAGCCAACCCTGAGTATTTATGCTGAAGCCAGAATTGTGTCTCCGTTTGAAGCTGGCAGGAGCTCAGTTGCAGAGGAACCAGACTTCCTCTGCTGTTGTTTTTAAACTAAAACCAACCTGCTTTGCAGATTCCAGTTATCTTCACAAACTGGAACACTGCCCTTTTCTTGTCCGAGGTCATCTTTGTTACTGGATGGCTCTCCTAACACAGTGTTGGAAGTAGACAGAAAAAGAAGTTGTGTTTTCTTCTAATCACACTGTTACACAGAAAGTTGGATCCCTGGCAAGGGGAAAGACAGTAAACACTGTTGTTTATATACTTTCAGTGTTAAACCTTTGCAGTGTTTTGGGCTTGGGCTAACTAAAATATTTCCCAGTGAAGATAATAATTTGGTGCCTTATTAAAATTAAACTGTGCAGGATAAAATTTTTAGCAACAGGTTTTGAGTTACACTTACAAATTCTCGTAGTGTGTTCAGGTGCTGGGTAGGGGATTCTGCTCTGTCTGAGGAGTCAAATGCAGAGATAGGGGCATTTCTTCCTCTGTGAATAGTCACTCAGAGGCATAAACCCTGTTCCCCACACACACTTCTGCTCTTACTTAGTCCCATAAGCTTTTGTGACTATTTGAAAGCTTTTTTTTTTGTAATTAAAAAAACCAAACCAAACCAGTTGTTTCTGAGTTAAATTGGGAAGAGGAATCTCTCTTGTGTCCTGGAGCCTGTGCTGTGATTTCACTTGTTCTGTGGCCCTGGCTGCAGGACAGTATGAATAGAGTGTTGCAGGTTACCTGTCTCTGGAGCTCCTCACTGAGGGTATCAGAGTCAGACTGTACTTGGGGAACATCCCCCCATCTGTGCCAGTCCATAACACACAGTGTCAGTCAGGAGTCAGCCTGGACTACAGGGGTTTTGTAAACACCCAGCATGTAACAGCCATAGGGAGAATGTTACCTCAGAGGGAGCTTTGCAGTGTGAACACTGACACATCATTGCAAATGTTAAAGGAACGCTGGACCATTTCAAAATTGCCAGAAGCTTCTTCACCTGAGGAAAATCCTTTGGAGATGCTGAAAATCCAGCTAGCTGGGAGAGAAACTACATCTTCTTTTGTTTGGTTTGTTTTTCTCTTGTAGCCATGCCTGATGCACACTGATGGCTCTTGCTGGGAACGTGCATTTCCAAAATCAAGAACTGGAAGCTCTGTTGTTTCCAAAGTAGCTGGATAAGCACCTAAATAGGCTGGTTATGGTCCACAGTTAAGAGAAATAATGACCTTTGTAAGTCAGTAGAAAATATTACATATTTTAAATATTCTAGTATTAAATAACAGCTCAGTTTTGATACTGTGACGTTTTTAACAAGTGCTAAATTGTCTTTTATTTGTAGAGAATGAGGAAGTTTCCTGAGAGCGTAACTGTTACATTTTAGTGATATGCAGTTGTCTTGCCTTGAAGGTGTCCCTCCCTAATGGTGCATTGATGTGAACATTTTATCTCATCTTTTCTCCTGAAGCCTAATTAAACTTAAATAGGAGGATGAAGGGATAAGGTGTAAATTGAATAGCTCAGTTTGGCTTCTAAAAAAAAATTGTTTTGGAGGTACTTCTGCAGGTTGAGTATGTCAGAGTGTTATGCATTGTATTTAAAATATGGTAAATATTTATTTAGCCTGAGTTTGGGGTGATCCTGTAATGGATCAAAATCTTATCCAGTAACACTAAAAACATTCTAGCACCTTGTAATTTATTTCATCTTTCAAGAGAAGATGTTTGCAGGAGAATTTTGCAAGGGCCATTTAACTAAGTTTCAGTCTGTAGAAACTGATTGATTGAAATCTCAGACTTGTGGGGGAAGCTACTAAAATACAACTAGATTCAATATCAGTAAAAGCTTTCTGTGTGGCAAAGCCAGTAGTGGAGGAGGATGATCATGGTGCAGCCTTTGGAGCCCTCAGTGCAGTCACACACAGAGCTCTTCTCATTGTCCTGGCCAGGGAGCAGCGAGGCCTCACTGCCCCTATAACCAATGCCACAGTTCTGGGAACTCTCCTCTGGCCTCAACACCCAAAATCTACTTCATGTTCCTTATGAGTCTCTTGGGCAGTCCTGAGTTCATGTTTCTGCTGATGCTCATCTGTCAGGAATGAGAAAGGTCTTGTCATTTCTGCCTTGAGAGAGAAGAATGGACCACATGGAATATGAAAGTCTCTTTCCTGTCTGTTTTTTTTAAATTTAATTAAATTACATTAAGCTTCTGTTCATAACTTTGTTCACAATGTGTTTAAACTTGAGGGGTGGAGGGGAGGGAGGTGGTGCCCCATAAAAATTCCACTCCTTTTTGGGTAGCCTGGTCTCTGTCTATACTGTATAGCTTGGAAGCTTAATCTTTTCCAATAATGCAATTGCTTTCCTTTTGTGTGGGCTGTGTTTGGAAATTCTAAAGATCCCTCCTTTCTGCAAGGCAAAAAAAGTCCCAACCTCTAACAAATCCTTTTTTTCCTGTTTTAATATAGATCTTGTTGACACTGAAGAAGCCTCAGTCGTCCCTGCCAGATCCCTTGTAAGTACTGCTCTCTGTGTGTCAGGTTTTACAGGTTTTCAAAGGAAAAAGCCAAGGTTTTCTGTTTGAGACTCACTGAGTTTTTCAGGCTGATGTTTATCAAGAATTACAACTGATTTTTGTCGGGAGAGAAATGCGATTCTGTTTAAAATTATTACAAATATGTACAAATTAATGAAGTTTTCTGTTTTTGTAAACACTTCTAAAAGTATTTCAAATCACCTTGACGTTCCAAAATGAAAGAAATTCCTCTTCTCTCTTCCTGAATTACCCATTCTTGATTATTACCCAGTAGTTTTTCACCAGTAGGACAGCTGACCCAGCTCCTACTCAGCCCAAGGGAAAGCTGTGGCACTGTCTCATTATGTTAAATAGTTTGCAGTAGTCAAACAATTCTGCTTTTTATCCAAGTCACTGTGCTTGGCCATGTGCTTTGTTGGGAGGTGAGGAGCAGTGAGAGTTCTCCTTATTTCAATATGTAGTGTTATATCTAACCATGGGCAGGCACTGACATTTCCTTACTGTGTGTCAGTGCCATGGCTGGATTCTCTTTGCAGTGCAGGCTCAAGTGCTTTGTTTGGAGCCCTAAATTAGCTGGAATGAAAATACCAAACAAGATTTGAAACATAAACTAATAATCCTTCATTTTGGAGAACTGGAGCTTAGGGAAGTGGAATGATGTCTCTTCTGCTGAGGCTGATGGTGATGAGGCTGGTCAGGAATAAGCATGGACATGTTTTGAAAAGAATGTAGCATTCTTTTTTAATAAAAAGAAATGTGCAGAATAGTTTTTTCTGAACAAGTCTGAGCTTAGTTTAGCTTAGCTTAGCTTAATTTATTATACTATAATTCAATAGTCATTTTATTCTGTGTATGTAATTACAAAAATGAATGTGGTGGTCATGTTAAGTATCTGCAGATCTCTCCATCTCACATTACGTTAAATGCTGTTGATATTGGCTACAACACAACTGCCTGTACTGGGATTCTTACTAAAAACCCCAACAACCTATTAACAGATTTCTGTTAATGCTGTTAGTAGCAGTTGTTTTGTTTAAACTGAAATGTTAATTGGACCTTCCCTCATCACCTGAGGGTGGCAAATATATTAATAAAGGTGTATTTTGAGGTGTGCCCATGTTCTTTTAATTCTTGATGGAGCCCTGAGAGTTTCCCTGTTCTCACCCATTCTGTTATCAGACTGTGCCCGTGACAGCCTGGGGTTTGTGATGAGTGTCAGCATTTCTGGCTGTCCTGCATGTCTGAGGCTCTGCCCTTTGGTCAGTGCACTTCTGCCTTTCATTCCCCTGCTGTGGCAGCGTGGGTGAGGTGTTGGCAGGCCATGTCTGTGTGCCAGCCAGGTGAGGGTGACATGTTGGCAGGCCATGTCTGTGTGCCAGCCAGGTGAGGTGTTGGCAGCCCATGTCTCTGTGCCAGCCAGGTGACATGTTGGCAGGCCATGTCTGTGTGCCAGCCAGGTGAGGGTGGCAACCTGCGTCTCTTCACATGCCAGTGCAGACCAGGGACAGGCCAGTGCTCTGGCCAGGACTGGTTTCCTGTGATGCTTCTGTTTTTCTCCCACTCACCTTCAGTCTTTATTCAGGTCCAGTTCTCCTTAATGAGGAAAGATTTCTGACATACAGACAAAATCTTGCCAAATTGTGGTGGCTTTTTAAAATTCAATTAAATTGGTCAACTGTGATTCCGTTTTCCCTACCTAGAGCTCAAAATGGATGTATTGAAGTAGTTTTTGGAGCTGGAAAAGCAAATCTATGTAATCCCTTTTCAAGAGTCTGACATTCATCATTGAAAAGGTATTAGGAAGGCAGTTGCTGGGGCAAAGTTAATAAAGCAGTTTTGGAATATTATATTGTTTTTAGATTACAACATGTAGACTTTTAAGGACTCTGTCAAGGTACATTTTAATACATGAATGTAAGGTGATACAGTATTTTGAAAAGCAGTAAAGTCATCTGCTGTGTCTTTTCTCTGTAGTACAAATATTTAGGGAAAAACAAGCATTGACCTTTCCCATAATTACGCTTTTGTGGCATTACTCAAGTAGCTTCAACACAATATTTTGATGTGAAGGACAGAATTAACCTCAACATCCCTGAACTATTCAGAGACAGTGGGGAAAGGTCTGTGATAAGTAAAGATTTGTGGCTGCAAGAAACACGTATGGAAAAGATTGGCCATCCTCCGTCCCGAGCAGTGCAGTGCTGTTTGTGCAGGGCACAGGCCTCTTGCATCAGCTACTGCAGCCTGCTCTGTCTTGATGCTTTTGAAGTGAACTATTAGAAGGACTAAAACTAACTAACTGACTATAATATTACTAATTCAATTATTTTTCTTTTTTTTTCCTGCTCTCTGCTTGGCACTGGTCTCCGCCCACAGGCGCCCACTGTTGGTTCGCAAAGGTTACTAAACTCTTGGCAGCTGCTGTGCCTCAGAACTCCCCCCCTTCACGTGCTGCTGCCTCTCCTCTGCCCCTCTGCGCTGCTGCTTTGCTCTTGCTGCTTCACAACTCCTTAGGGGAGTTTCTTTTTCAAACCCCCACAATGAAACTTAGGCTAGACGTGTGTGCCATCCTCCTGCTGCCTGTGTACTTGTTGATCTCCGTGTACAGTATGCTCGTATTTATTCCCTGGTATTTTCTTACCAATGCCAAGAAGAGAAAGGCTATGGCCAAACGGTTAAAAGCCAAACCCATCTCGGACAAGCCTGGCAGTCCCTACCGCTCTGTCACCCACCTGGACTCGCTGGCACACATAAACATCCCCGGAGCAGACACGCTGGACAAGCTGTTCGACCACGCTTTGGCAAAGTTTGGGAAGAAGGACTGTCTTGGAACCAGGGAAGTACTGAGTGAAGAAAATGAAATGCAGCCACACGGAAAAGTGTTCAAAAAGGTAAAACTTACAGTTTTTTACTTAATTGCCCTTTGGTTTTGAGCTGCTTTGCATCTTGCCTCAACAATGCACATGTCCTTAAAGCTCTTGATCAGTCATACCGTAGAAACCATTTTATGGTAGTTACAGAGTAACAGAATACAGGATGCACTATTTATTCTACCTCAAGAGAAATGAAAACAGGTTTCCTTAATGAATACCAGTGTGTCCTCTTATGCTGTTGTGCACCAACTCAAATCAGCTGGTAGAGCTGTACCAGCAGCTTCTTTTCATCAAAATTAATTGTTTTTCTGCTTCAGTTAATTTTAGGAACTTACAGATGGTTATCCTATGAAGAAGTAAATGAGAAAATGACTCGGCTGGGGAGTGGACTGACTGCGCTGGGACTAACCCCAAGGAGCACTGTTGTCATATTCTGTGAGACCCGAGCAGAATGGATGATTGTGGCTCTAACCTGCTTCAAGTACAACTTCCCTCGTGAGTGCTCAACTCGCTTCTAATGTATTTTAGAGTCATTTCTCAGCACTGGTTTGGCTTTAAAGTATTTTGACTCTGCCAGTCTTGTCATTGAAGGTGAGGTCTCTTGTGCCATAACATTTCTGACATGGGAAAATTAAAAGCTGATTTATTTTCAAATTAGAAAATTCCCAGTTGAGCTAATACCAACCTCCCTTCCTGCAGTGCTTTCTGGGAAGCTAAACAAGAGCTTTTGCATTGGTGTTACTTTACCCTTTCTCTCTTACCCCAGTTGTCACTCTGTATGCCACCCTGGGGGAAGAGGCAGTGACTTATGGTCTCAACGAGTGTGGAGCATCCTATCTGGTCACCAGTGTGGAACTTCTTGAGACCAAACTCAAGGTAATGTAGTGCCAGCTTTATCTGCTATAAGCAACCCTGTAATATTTTTACAGTGCAGACAGTGCTAAAAATTTAATTTCTCTTCTACAGACTGCATTGCCACAAGTCTCCTGTCTGAAACATATCATTTATGTGGATAAGAAGACTATCAATAAATCAGAATACCCTGAAAATGTGGAGATTCATAGTATGCAGACAGTGGAAGAGCTGGGAGCCAAACCAGAAAACTGTAAGTGAATCCCTTCACAGAGAACTAATCCAGCAGTGTCAGCAGTGCAGTCAGACCTGGGTTAAGGGGGATGCTCAGCAGGGAACCCTCCACCCCTGCAGGTCTCCAGCAAAAGGCAGTGCCAGATTGCACTTCTTCCTCTGCCTCCCATAAACAAAAACCTGATTTAATTTCTTTTGCTTAAGTGTCAGATATGTCAGGGTAAAACATGGGGTTTAACGTCTAAGCCACAACCAGAATAATTTAAGGGTCTGCCTTTGTTTTAGGAAACAAAATAGAATCTGGTGCAGTGTTTCATTTTCTGCTGCTTTTACTTTTTATTCATCTTATTTTCACTACTTTTCCTAAGAAAAGAGGAGAAAGCACTTGAAGGGGTTTTGTTTTTATTTTCTTTTTTTTTTCTGTTGGCTTGGAAATGTCCATTTTCTTAACTAAGCTGTAGCTGAAAAGCACCTTGGGCCTTGCTCTGTTGGGCAGCCAGGAGTGACTGTAAACACAGCAAGGAAAGCCCAGCCCTGGTGATCTGTTTTCCTGACATCAGCAGTCTGCGCTTAGCCTCATCTCCCCTCTCTTGAATAAAGGAGGAGATAAACTGGCAAAGGAGCTTTGGGAAGCACACGTTTCTCACAGCTGCTTATCTCTGATCAGCCTGAGGTGCTGAGAGACCAGCACTGACCCTGGGGGTGTTTTGGTTTTGTCCCTAAAAAACCTGCTTTCTTGCAGACACTGAAAGCCATGAAAGTGAGTGAATCTTGAGAACGAATGTCAAGGGATTAAAAAAAATCCAAAGTCAAGTGTTCTAAGCTTACTGCTTTCCATAACCTGCAGCTTACCTGAGGAAGGTTCCTTAAAAAAAAACCAAAATGGGGGAAAAAGATAAAAAAAGGAATCTCAGCTCTACAGCTTTGGGGTTGAAAGACTGAGACAGAAAAGCTGACTTGCACCTTTTGGTTTTTTATTACTCAACCTGCTGCTTCTCTCCAATATTGTATTTCTCTCTTTTGCTGCCCTTGACAAGTTTACTTGGTCTTCAGAAGGCTTCTTCCAAGTAACTTTCAGGTGGCTATAAGCCATAATGACCAAAGTATTACCCAGATTGTGCAGGTGCCCAAATTTTCATAATTCCTTTTAAAGTCAGCCTTCCCTCTCTTCCTCTTACACACAAACCCACTCCTCTGTCCAGCACTGACTCTGCCTCCACCACTGCCCATGCAGCAGCACAGTGTGCTTGCCTTGGATGGAGCAGCAGTTTCACACTGATCACAGACATTTACACATTGATTAATTACAGAAAGAATTTAGAAAGTATAAAAGAATTAATTGCAATTTTTCTCCTGTGTTTTGTAGCAAACATTCTGCCAAGCAGACCTGTTCCTACAGACCTGGCTTTGGTGATGTACACCAGTGGCTCTACTGGCAGACCCAAAGGAGTGATGATGATGCATAAAAACTTAATAGCTGGAATGACAGGACAGTGCGAGAGGATACCTGGCCTGGGGTAAGAAACACTTAGTTATGTACAGACAAGTAAAACAGACCTCCAAAAGTATGGAAATTGGTAAAGAATCTGCTGCTGGCATTGTGTTATCAACTTTGTTCATTTTACTGGGAGCCCATTACTCTAATTTATAAGAAATATGTCTTGTGTTTGTGAACTTTCCCTGGTTGAAAAGTGTGCCCTTCTGGCTCTTTTCTCACATGCCATTGCTACTTTTTTCCTTTAGCTCAAGGTCTGTGATGGATTTCTGCACTTTTGAGCATCAGAGGATGCCACTGGATAAGGAGTTTCCTCATCTAGTCCAACCTGAGAAATTTTTTTAGATGTTTTCAGGCAGCTCAAATCAGTTTGGGAAGTGTGTCAGAGCCTGGCACTGCCCCACAGACACCACTGCTGGGTGGCCAATGGACAATGCAGAACCTGCTCAAGGACAGGTCACTGAGGGAGCAGAAAAGTAATAAACTCTGCATTGATGATGGTAAAACCAACTGCAAATTCCCTCACATTAATGTTTTGAAGAAATTTTTCATGGCAGTGGGTGCATTTGTCCGTGCATCCCCCAAGGGTTCAGCAGCTGGAACGAGCCGTGTTGCTGAACTTTTGTTGTGAGAGGATCCAAATCCAGCTCTGGGTGCTGAAACCTTTGGTTGTCACAGCTGTTAAGTTTCTTCTTAAGAAGTGTCTGAGCAGTTACTTCCCTGAAATAAGCCTCAGTACTTCAGTGATCAGCTCTCTTCCTAGAGTGTGTCTTAGAAGAAGATGACTGACAGGATTTTGTAAATCATTGGTCATTATTTTAAAAAGTGGTTTCATCCTTCGTTTCGTAACTGGAATGAAACCTCCCACAAAGAGAGGAAATAGCAGTGAAGCACTAAGGAACCTTTATGTTTCCTAGAAAACAAGGCAAATCCTGTAATTCATACTGATTTCAATAAGGTCAGATTTCCCCATTTTGTTTATATACTGTGGTTGAAATCACATCCTTCTTGCATGCACAAAAGTAAGCCTTACTTGTGATCCAGGTCTTCCAAAAAGTAATAACTGAGCACACAATAAAACTGTTAAACAGTATTTTCAGCCTGTTGTTCCTCCTTGTTAATTGGATGACCCTCTCCTAGGCCCAAGGACACTTACATTGGTTATCTGCCCCTGGCCCATGTGTTGGAGCTGACAGCAGAAGTTTCCTGCATCACGTACGGCTGCAGGATCGGATATTCCTCTCCGCTCACTCTGTCAGATCAGGTGAGGCATTGCAGGGTCTCACTTTATCAGTTCTTTACTCAGTTATTGCATATCTTCTATTTAGCCCTTTGCCATTTAACAAATAAGATAAATAAGAGCAAATTAAGCTGTAAAAGATGAGTCTGTATGTTTTGCTGGTATAGAAATTTGCATCAGGCAAAATAAACTCCCAGAGGAAGATGGAGGAGAAAGCAACAACTAGAGGGAGGAAGTAAGAGAAAGATAAACAAGGTGAACTTGTAAAACATCCAGTATTTTGGTTGAAATAGTTGTTAATCATTACTCTTTACATCACAATGAGGGGGAAAAATATGCAGGAACAGGGGAGGAGATTTATACAAATTACATGCTGATCTATCTCCCTCTTTTTTTGGTCCCTCTGTTTTAAAGAGCTGTCTGGTTTTCTGCTTCATAAATTGACATTTTTGTTTTTATTTCAGTCAAGTAAAATTAAGAAGGGAAGCAAAGGAGACTGTACTGTACTTAAGCCTACACTGATGGCAGCTGTGCCTGTAAGTATGCAGAAGCAGATCTGTTTAGCAAAAAAATGATGTTTTCTTGTTCATGCTAGAAAAATATGTTTACTAATATGTTTTTCTCTTCACATGAAAGTAACTGTCCCTAATAGGAAAGAGCAGAATATAGACATTCTGATTGTCACTGGTTGAACCAAGTACTGATTATGCAGATGAGCACAAGAGTCTGTACTAAAGCCAAGACCCTTTTTGATCCAAACCTCTAAATATGTTTCAGCAGTTACAAGTGGTGTTTTACTGAGTTATTGATACAACACAGAAAGTCTTTGACAGTCCCAGTCTGGAACTCCTTTTTGCACAGGGACACAGCAGGGTGGCTGTGGCCAAGATGGACCCTTCAGGCATGTGGGCAGCTGGCTGAGTCACAGACACAGCAGGTCATGCTGTGCTGCTGTAGTTTTTGGGGTGCTCAGTCTCAGCCACTTCTCTTCAAAGTAACACTGAGGCTGAGTCTTCCTTGCTGTTCTCAGAGTGAGCAGGCCAGGCTTAATCTGCTCTTAGAAGAAAAAATGATCAGGAGACTGTAAGTCCTGTTGCTTCTGAAGCTTATGCTGGTCTTCGAGTGACCAGGCTCCTGCATTCCACACGGTTGTGGTGCTATCCAAAAATCCACAAATGTTTGTGTCTTTCTAATGGAAAAACCTTCCTCGTGTCCTGGAATCACATGTGCTGCTTTTATGATCTTACCACATCTGTGGCTCATAAGACTGGTAGCACCAGCTGTGGCCACATGGTGGTGGTGAGTGAGTAGGAGGATCTGTTCTCACTTTAGAATAGTAGGTCTTGGTTGGATTTGGTTGTTCTATCTCTCAGAATAGCCAAGAGTTTTTAAATCAGTTACTTGCATTCTTTTTTTTATAAAATACTAAACATACATTGCAGTTTGGTCTCTTAATAACTAACAGAGTGATAATTAATATGTCTGGCAACCCCAGCCTTCTGGAAAATACTCATTTAAATTTATTTCATGGGGAGAAAGCACATAAATACTTCAAAGCATTGTGCTCCAAAACAAATTTAAAGGAGCCAGTCTTTAAACTTCTAATACTTCACCAGTCTGAACACTATTTTAGGTTCTGTGTATTTTAGTGATCATTGGGTTATTATTTTAATGGAAATTAATCTCACCTGTGACAAAATTGTGGTGGGTTTTTGTCAGATAATTAGAACTACTGCAACCACGTTGCTTTGAAAAACTCTTGGAAATGGAAATGGTGAAATGAAATCTCTTAATTCATTCCCCTGCACCTTCCAATTGCCATGGATAAAGTACAGATCAGGACTCCCAAGCATGATACATCTTGCATGGAATAGAACAACCTTTAACAAAGAGATTTACCCAAACTTGAATTCAAAATTTTCTAGTCCAGTTTGTCACAGTTTAAGTACAGGTTATGGTGTGAATACCACCAAGCTGTGGTGGTCTACAAACTGACTAAATGATTACAGATTGCACTTAAGCACCAGATAACCAATGGCACAAACATTTTCACTCTTACTGTCCATTTCAAAAGAAGAATAATATGAGGGCTTGTTTATAACATGGACTTTAATTCACACCTGCTGGTCTACTCCACGTGGTAATTTTCCTTGCTTTTTTTTAACACTTTGTAGGAAATAATGGACAGAATTTATAAAAACGTCATGAGCAAAGTTCAAGAGATGAACTATATACAGAGAACTCTGTTCAAGATAGGCTATGACTACAAATTGGAACAGATCAAGAGAGGATATGATGCACCTCTGTGTAACATGTAAGTACAATTCACAGTCCCAGTGTACCCTTTGCCTTGGCACCTGCCAGGACAGTCTCAGAGGAGGATCACTGAGCTGTCACACAGTTCTCAGCCAACATGCAGATGACTAACTGAAGTAATCCAAGTTCTTACTGGAAACAGATAAGATATTTAATGGTAGGAATGACTAATCTTCCCAACAGCTGACCCATTAGTTTTCATTGGATTGCGGTTTTTTAGTAATGAAAGTGGAATGTTTGTTTAGTTTAGTTAAGCTACAGGAATTCTGCCTCTTCAGTGTTACACAAGAGGTACTGGGTTTTGATTAGCTCTGCTGTCCACTAAAATCTGTAAATAAGTTAATTTTTAAGGTGTTCCAGGTAGGAAGGAAGGAAGGAAGAAGGTTTATAAAAGTGAGCGGAGTGAATAATTTTTAATGCTTCTTTTCTCCTTTCAAGACTGTTGTTTAAAAAAGTGAAGGCCCTGCTGGGAGGGAACATCCGTATGATGCTCTCTGGAGGAGCACCACTCTCACCTCAGACACAGAGGTTCATGAACATCTGCTTTTGCTGCCCTGTTGGCCAAGGCTATGGATTAACAGAAACGTGTGGAGCTGGAACCATTACAGAAGGTAGTTAAAACACTTCTGGAAATATATAATTTAAGATAAAGATTTGGGGGTTTACCTGCAGTAAATTGAGATAACCTATGGCCTATTTATATTTCAAATAACAAAAATCTTTCTGTTTTTTTTGTTCTCTCCCTAAGTTTCTGATTATAGCACTGGCAGAGTTGGAGCCCCCCTTATTTGCTGTGAAATAAAACTGAGAGACTGGCAAGAAGGTGAGAGTGTTAATTGTTTTGATGTTAAGAGTAGCTAATTTAGCCCCTGCCTAGCTAACTTCTTTGTCTATCTGCTTAGCTACGTATAGCATGTGAAGTAATTGTTCTTCATTTTTTTAACAGTCATCAATTAGTGTGCTTTAATTTCAAGCTGGTTTCAAAATACTTTCTTGGTGGCAGGATATGTATGTTAAAAATAATTGTCTTGTTTGCAGGGGGCTATACTAATAAAGACAAGCCTAATCCTAGAGGAGAAATTGTCATTGGTGGACCTAATGTCTCAATGGGATATTTTAAAAATGAAGAGAAGACAACAGAAGAGTTTTCCGTTGATGAGAATGGTCAGAGGTGGTTCTGTACAGGAGATATTGGGGAATTCCATCCTGATGGGTGTCTGCAGATCATAGGTGGGCCTCAGTTTTGATACCTTAAAAAATTACAAGACACTGACTCAACATAATTATAAGCCTGCTATTAATACTGTTGCTTTGCCAGGGGTAACCTACTTAAGGTTTGCAGAATCACAGTGTAAAACACCTTTCCAAAAGTCCTCCCAGCTGCAGTAATGCAGTAATGGAAGTGACCTCATCACTGTCTGTAACTCCCTGAAGGGAAGTTCTAGCCAGGTGGGGGTTGGTCTCTTCTCCCAGGCACTCAGCAATAGGACAAGGGGGCACGGGCTCAAGCTCTGCCAGGGGAAATTGAAGTTGGAGATCAGAAAAAACTTCTTTGCAGAGAGAGTGCTCAGGCATTGGAATGGGCTGCCCAGAGAGGGGGTGTATTCCCCATCCCTGGAGGTTTTTAAAGTGAGATTGGACGTGGCACACATCAACTTTAAAGAGTAAACGTAAGATTAACTTTTGTATTAATTACCAATCTTTAAAAGGAGAGTCTGCATCACTTTCTCACAAGCTGTGTGACAAAAAGTGTAGTGCTATATAAACTTTTTTAGAGAAGTTTCTATAAAGTTGGCAGCTATTAGCTGCTTTAAAACTTTAGCAAGATGCTTCAAGTAGTGCTTATTAAGAATCTGGCATAGCATTGCACAAAATCCATATATAGTGGCTTTGGAAATGAGTCTGTAGGAATGCAGAAGTTTAAATGAAAAAAGCTTTTCTTTTTCCCTTCCCCTGACTCGTAGATCGTAAGAAAGACTTGGTAAAGCTGCAAGCAGGAGAATATGTATCTCTGGGCAAAGTGGAGGCAGCACTGAAGAACTGTTCCTTGATTGACAATATCTGTGCTTATGCCAAAAGGTAAGAGTGGTGTTAATTTAGAAACTCCATTTAGAGTGAACATGAAATACAGGCTCTGATCCACTTCTCCAGTGCTATGCTATAGTTTTCCCTGGTTTCCACTGAACAACCCCCTCCTCCAGAACAGAAGTTACAGACAGTCTCTGAAGTAGCACAGGTTCCCAGATTCCCTAAAAGCTGAGGAAATTACCAGTTTTTCTTTTGG
Organism: Sakesphorus luctuosus; assembly: GCA_013396695.1. Classification (NCBI taxonomy): domain Eukaryota; kingdom Metazoa; phylum Chordata; class Aves; order Passeriformes; family Thamnophilidae; genus Sakesphorus; species Sakesphorus luctuosus. Next base: position 424,298 of record VWZD01011790.1, read on the forward strand.
CACTTCACCTATCCAAATACACTCCAGTTCCAGCCCCTCCCTTCCCTGAACATGAATCATTATATTAAGCAAGTGTTTTGGCCTTCTGTCAGAATACCAGTGAAAAGTTAATCTGGATACTTTGCACCTAATCCAAAGCCTTCAGTGAGTTTGGAAATGGTCCTGGTCTCTCCTGCCCCTGCCCTCAGTTACAGACACTGCATGAGGGGGAACTGCAGAGAAGTGGCTCAGCACCAGGTCTAGGTGGGAGGCCAAACTGAGATGTGCACGTGTGACATGCACAAAACCCCACCCTGATCAAACCACCTTAGAATATCTTCCTGTGATAAGCCATGAGTTGTGAAGAGGTACAAGAAGGATCCTGCCTGGGGGAATAACTGCAGTTCAGAAAGCCCTGGGCATCTGTGGATCCAACATCATGTAATTTATGCCCAAATAGAAGTTTTGACTGGATCTTCTTTCCTTCCTTCCTGCTCTTCCCATCCTGGGTTAGTGACCAGTCTTACGTGATCAGTTTTGTGGTTCCCAATCAGAAGAGGCTGATGGCTTTGGCTGAGCAGAAGGGCATCAGTGGGACCTGGGTGGATATTTGTAACAATCCTACAATGGAAGCAGAAATCCTGCGAGAGATTAAAGAAGTGGCGAACAAGAGTAAGTAACACAGCATGTGGTGCTGGCCAACCTCGTGGGGCTTATCCTGCAAAAACTGAGTTATCCTCACCACCTGCTCCTCCTCCTTCCAGTTTCTCTCTGCCAAAAAGTAATAGTTTAATTGGAGGCAAAGACCATGTGAAATTGTTGCCTATTACAGCAGGAATGTACATACTTTTTGGTTTTATTAATTACTTTTTTTAAAATTTTTTTTAAAAGCTATCTGAAGGTTTTTTCACTTAAGTTCTAGAGACAGGTTGGTTGTCTAATACAGTTAAAATAAGGTCCAGAAGAGCTGTCAGTTTGGAAGAAAAGTCACAAGACACTTGCTGGTAAGGAAACTGGTTAAGCAGGAGATTGCAAAGCTTTTTTCCCCATACAACTTTGTTCCCTACAGTTTTGAACAACCACAACTCTTGTGATTGTAATGGCTTTGCTGTGGTACTGCATGATTAAAAGTCTCATCAGTCGTTTTGGGGGCCAAAAAAATGAACAAACCAACAGGGGAAGAAAGTTTCTAAAGCATTTGGCACCTCATACAAGGAAGCAGTAAAAGCTGGACTTTAGCAGAGGCCAAGTACTGCCTCTGAAACTGTGCAGAGGAGACTCTGCCTTTAGAAAATGAGAAAATAAGAATGAAAGGCACTATTAAGTCTCTCCTTTTAAAAAATAAATTAATCTGTAGGTCTCAGGCTTGGGTTTAAAGATTCTAATTCAAGTTTTTCTGTCACAAACTAGGCAAATTAGTATCTCTATTAGCTTTGTGTTCTCAACCCCTTTTGTACCTTCTAGATACTAATCTACTGCTGAGATACAACTAATTCACGTGCAACTTTTTTCCCAAACTATTTTAAAGAGATCGTTCTCATTCTCAGTGGAACACATTGCACCATCATCGTGAGTAGGTGCACACCTGAGTGAGGCAGCAGGGCATTGATCCAGTTGAAGCTGGAGAGGCAGGAACGCTCCTGGACCCCGTCTCTGCTGCCCCCCGGAGGCTGTGCTGGAAATTCAGCTCCAAGGCCGTGTCCCTGCGCATTCCCGGCCTCCAGGCAGGAGCTGATGGGCAGCGCCGTCCAGCAGTGAGCACATGCAGCGGCTCCTGGCGCTGCTGGAGCTCCTGCCCTTCCCTGGAGCCGTTCTGCCTCCTCCCTTGCTCCCCTCTCTGGCCTGTTCCTGGGCAAGGAGAGAAGCAGCTTTGGTTGCATTGAGACTGTCACTGCCTCCAGCTCAAGGCAAAATAAGTGGCTAATGTAACAGAAATACAAAGAAGTCCCTTTGTTTTGAACTCTAAATAAACTCTTAGGAAGGAAGAATTTGGGAAAGAAACATTCAACCATGGGAAATGTAGAAGTACTTCATTATAATTTAAATATGAAGCACATCCAACTAGTCTGAGTTAACCTAGTTATTACTACATTCCTGTAACAAAATACAGCTCTAGATTTCTGTGTATCCTCTTGTGGCCATAGTCTCAGAGCTTCAGGCTACACAGGCATTTGTTTCAAGCTTTAGACTGTGCTGTCACATCCAATGCAGGCTAAAAGTACAGTGTGTAATTAGACTATTTGCACACTAACCAGCACTCAGCATTGGTGGGGGGCCTGTGACCCTTCTGTAAGGTTACTTTATTAAGTAGGACACCATATTATACAAGCTCCAGGGTGCTCACCTTAAATTTTAGGTAGTACAAATTAATATTACATTTGGCTTTGTAATCACAGTTGTGATTTTCTCTTTTCTTGTCCCTGCAGTGAAATTAGAAAGGTTTGAAATCCCCATCAAAGTTCGGCTGAGCCCTGAGCCCTGGACCCCAGAGACTGGGCTGGTGACAGACGCTTTCAAGCTGAAAAGGAAAGAACTGAAAAACCATTACCTCAATGACATCGAAAGAATGTACGGGGGGAAATAACCAGGCTCTGCTGAGCAGGCAGTTTGTGCAGATGGTTCTTCTCATGCCTCAGTTTTGGATGTCTGTGTATACTGTAGATATCACACATTCAAAAAACACACCAAATGGACAACTGTTTCTATAACCTCTATCCAGTAAAACAGAGAATATTTTAGACTCCAGATTCTTAATTATTAGCAGATTAGACACTGATGGTCTTCATAGAGTTTGATGTGATAATCTCCAGTTTTGAGACAGACATCACTATGTGAAGCAGTATGGCCAGGTAATTTTATTATTATTGTTTCTCTAGCACATTCAGACTGCTTGCAACTTCTGTTCAACTCACACTGAAGTATGGTCTGTGTTTCAAAGAGGTATAAATAATGTGATTGTGGTTATTCTTCTGTCATAATAAGCCAGTTAGTGAAGGCAGAAAAAGGAGTATCTTAATGTCTACCCTTCATTTAAAAACAAAACCAAGAAAACAACATTAGTCAAGGACTTGCTAGAGATCAGTAATAGCACACTGCTTGAGGATGGATGGGTTCTTCTGCACATCAGTATCTCGAATATTTACAGTGCCTACAAAATAATATAAAGTTACACTTACTGAAATAAAGGTGAACTGAAAAGCTTTCTAAAAACAAATTATACGAAATTTCATTTAAGAGCATGGAACTATTTCAACTTCCAGCTCCTCAAACAGATTTTACTTGCCCCACTATATTTTAATTCAAGCAGAGCCTTCCCCAGGGACACAGCGTGGAAGAAAACAAAGACTTGTGCAGCTGCAGGGGGTGCTGCTGGGAAAGCAGTGCCTGAATGCAGAACGTGCATCTCGATGGGCAAACAGCAGTGAAACTGAGGGTGGTGATCTCTAAACACACTTGAAACTTGGAGGAGTTTTGGTGGGTTTTATCAAGAGGTGGTTCTATTTTCAAGGCACTGATCCTCTAGACCTTCACACAGACCTGGATAATGGTACAGGTCACCTGTACAGAATTTAGAGGATCAGGCCTTAAATGTCTGTATTTGCTTCATGGAAAGCTATTTCTGTTCACCTTCTAACTATGGTAAACATAACCAGAAACAAACAGCAGCTTCCATGTCTAGTGTTGTTTTACTTACAGAAAACTAGTTTATGGCCAGGGAATTTTTGTTTTATGGAACTTTTAAAAAGGGACAAATCACTCTTTACAGAAATTCATGATAAAAATGTTCTTATTAACTGGAAGTCATAGATGTGAAAGGGTGGGAAGATATAATTTAATAATCCTTCATCATTTTTTGTGCCGAATCCTGTACTGTGTCTTTTGAATTGTAGCTGAGCTCCTGCATCCCTGCCAGCTCTTCACACTTGAACCATAAGTGCTGTAAAAAGTGGAGGCTCTTGATACTGTTCTACTTTGCACTTTCTTAATTGTTTTATATATGTTGCTCACATTTTGTACAGCTGTGGCCCTCAACTGCTACATATTACAAGTTCAGTTGAAAGTATATATAGATTTCTATTCATAATATTTGTGTTGTGTATATGATGGTTAAAAAGAAAAACTATTTGGTATTGTCACTGTACAGAAAGCAAAAGATTTTGTACAATGCTTCTCAAACACATGAGCTTGCAATTTCAGGGCAAGTTTTTCTTTCATTGCATGTATGTGTATTTTTCTTTTTTTCCAGTTAAAATAGACTTTGGCAAAAATAAATCATGCCTATATATTCTTCAACTAAATGATCCCTTCTCCTGGGGACCAACTTGAAACTTAACCATGCATAACTTTCTCTGCCTAGACCAGAACACTGCCAGCTCATCTTCAGGAACCCTGAGGGGAAACACAAGAAGAAAATCTGGTGTAGAAAGCTGACTGTTTCTAGTTGTGCATGGAACTACAAGAGTCACTAAAAGGAACGAGGAAATAGCTTTTTTAAAAAATTAATTTTTTTAAAGACACATACAGTTGGTTTATGACAACTGGAAATATTTCCCATATCAGTAGCAGCTTTTAAAATCACTCGGCCCTGGAGCCAGGTTACCAAGTTTTCCATGTTAAAAATGGTCACTATTAAATAGCATTTAGTCAGCCTGTTAGCATCACAAAAGTGAAGTACATATAAGAAAGATACTTGTACTTGAGTCTGTCAGCAGCTAAGACTTTTTTTTTCCTAAGCCATGAATGTATTTATATTAAATGTATTTTATCTTCTGTGTCTTGGTTGACCGAGGATTGCTATTTTTAAAAAAAATATACATACACAATGTTAACATTTCAAAAGTGGAATACAACTTAAGTGGTTCAACAAGTTTGTGTTCCGGAAGATGTTTTTATATTGCACAAGTTGTCTGTAGTTACTGTTCTGTGCCTCATGTTCTGTCTGAAACTGAGCCTACCTTAGAAGGACTTCTCAAAAGAAGCAGCAATGAGTACATGCTACAGATATTAAAACAAAGCCTCCAGTGGACCTAGTTTTTCTTTTTAAGGAATCAACTTAATGTGGATGTGCTGCAAAAGACAACTTGATGCACCATCAGCTCTTCAGGCCTTTTTGGAGAAGAGGAAGGTTTACATCAGGCTCCCCTCAGTCAAATACGGGGGTTATTTGCAAATAAAATAACCTGCAGTTTGGAAAGAACTTTATCTATCCTTTGTTGTAATGAATTTAAATCCATTTTGTGACACAGCTTGTGGAGAAGAAACAGAGGATGAGCAAGAATGTGTAATTCTTGCCATTAAAAATAAGGAAGAAGGCTGCAGGTGAAGTGATGGTAAATTGCTGTAACACCATTATGTGACAGTTACAGATTCTGTATGAGCTGGGCTGAAGGACACAGAACATGGGCCTGAAGTGTGAGGGAGAGGTTCAGGTACTACATGTGAAGGTTCCAGAATGCTCAGATCAGCTGAAAGTTCTTCAGAAAGCAGGTTGAGAATTTAAAATTATCCTCTTAAGTCCAAGAAACAAGTCTAAAGAGAAACAAAACCCACTTGGGGCATATCCTATGTAGGGTTGTATTTAGGCCTCCTGCCTTAAAAAACACGGGGTATCTGGAGAAAGACAGAGCACAACTGCCAAAACAGTGGGACTAGAAAGCTTCATCTGTGACAAAAGATCATAGTAGAAGAGGTCTGAAGAGGAATGGCACAGGACGAGAGATGATTAACCTTCAACTCCATGCAACGTTACCCCAGCAAAGGCACAAAGAGCCTTTCCATTGCTACGGAAAGGGAGAACTGTGTAAGTTGACACAGTCACGTTTACGATCTGATATTTTAGAAGAAACACAGGACTTTAAAACAATTCCTTGCTAAATACTGAACTAGTTGCCCAAGTTCTCTGCCGCTGAAAGTCTTCAGAGCCTCAGAGTCACTGAAGGTGAAACAAAGGCCTTTGGGGAACAGCTTTGGCAGTGCCTTGGGCAGGGGCCGGTCCCTGTGCACAGCGTTGCAGGGATGCTGCGTGTAATGGGTGTCACCAAATGGCTTGCAAGGGGAAATAGTCTAAACATGGACAGTAACAGGTTATTCCCTCAGGAGCAGGTGAGGTGGTGTTTAACCACCCAGTGCAAGTGCAGTGCCCATGGTAACATTTGGAGCACGACCTGATGCCGAGCTCTGCCTGCCCCAGTGAGCTGACCTGCAGTGCCACCAAACACTGCCACGCTACAAAAGGAACAGAACACGAGTTCAGAACATGAGCATTCATTTTCAGTCAAAAACCTTGCCCCTCCCAAAACTACCACATCCCAGAACTATAGTTTCAAATAAATATCTTGTATTCTAATGATAATTAGTGATGTTATACAGTTCACACAAAACAAGAAATAAATTCTCATTGTATGTTTCTTTTTGGTGTTTTGGAGTTTTTGTTTCTTGGCTCTGTTTGGATTTGGGGTTTTTTTCTTTTACTGAGCCTGCCCAATGGCTCTATTTACATGAGAGTAAATGAATTTCCCTTTTGGAGGCGAAAATTTACACACTTGGAAGCTTAAAAAATAACAAATCTGGTGCTGCTTTTGCATAAGATGCAAGGTGATATACAAAATGCAATCAGTAAAACTTGCAGTCACTGCTTAGGTGGAATTGCAAACGATGCACACAGTAAAACTCTGTGAACTTACCCAGACTAATAGAAAAAAACCCCAACCCCCTACATTTCTAGTTAACTCAAGTTCTGCTGCAAAGTAGATTAGTGATTGCTTTTTAATATGACAGGACTGTGTCAGCCACAGAGAAACAGGACTGACTCTACTAAATACACATCTGTACTTGGTCTGTCATTTTCACATAATTTGATACAAGCGAGTTCTGACAGAAATGGGATGATGTTTGCACTATTGCTACTGGGAGCTGTAATAGGTAGACTCTTGCTGCTTGCTACAGCTTTATTGGGGAAAGACATGTTTTGAAGGAAACCAAATCCATTCTGTATTGACACAGAGTTTTAATGAACCTGATTATCACAGGTAATTTGTCCAAAACTGTCTTTAGGTAAAAGCATGTAGTCTGGACATTAGACCAGTGCTTAATTAATTTAGACAGCTCTGGGCACAGTGTCTGATCCTCACCTGTGCTTTGAAAGCAAAAGATAACTTAAAAAAAATCCCCAAACAACAACAACAACAACAACAACAACAAAAGAACCAAACAAAAGTACCCCACAACCAAGACCACTCCGTGAGCTGCTGCATTTTCCTCTTGTTCTCCCTTTCTGAAACACCAATAACCTGGTGAATGATGAACACTGAGAGATGTCAGAGGTCACTATGTGCTTGCTACACACGCTTGTTCTGCATTTACCTCAATGTCTCCTATTACAGGAGTTTGCCCACCACACTGATCTCCATTACCTCAGAACATCCAGACCCTGAGCAGGAATACCCTTCATTTCAAGGCATGACCTCGTCTCATTAAAATGCTAAAGCAAAAAGATGTCATACAGGTTTTACTTTTTAAAAACACAGATAAGGACTATCAGCACTTGGACTTAAACAGCACTGGATGACTTCTAACGTGTCTGTTGCAACCACAACTTCAGGGAGTGAGGCCACACCTTGTTCCAGGACTTACCAAAAGTCCCAGCCCTGGGAGATGTTTCTGGGGTTTTTATTTGTTTTAAACAAGTTACCTAATCCTTTCCTGTTGGTTATAGATCAGCCTGTTACTGATAGTGCTCCCCCAGGGAGCAAACACCAAGAATGGATCACTGTTCCCTAGAGCTGCCCTGCTGTGCTTTCTGTCTTTTAAGCTGGAGCAAACACGGTCTCTCCCAGTGAGCCTCTTTCTAGGAAATCTAATCAGGGTCATTAAACTGGGGCCCTTCTGTACCCATACTAAGAATACACCACCTGTCCCATCTCCCTATTACAGTTTATGGCAATTACTTCCCAAAGCCTCTCAGGGAAAAATCTGAGGCCCTGAGTGCATTCACATAATTTAAAAAAGAAACTCCATAACTATGGGCACAGAGCTCTGGGAGGGAAAAAAAAAAAAGGAAAAAACCTCATCTGTCTTTTGCAGTCTTAGGACCCTCTCCAGCACAGCCAGACTGGGAACCACCCAGAGCCCACCTGGTAACATTCAGGGCTTCCCAGGCCTTTCTGCTCTTCAGCTGATTGCCAGTTGTTCTAATGACTCCCATTAATTCTGCCTCTGGGTATCTGACCATCACAGCTGCTGCTGCTCAAGCTCCTGTATCCCACCTCTTTTCCCTCCGGCACTTCCATGCTTTTCTCTGCCCCACGCCCTTGGAAAGCAAACCTGCTCTGGGAGCCTCCCTGGGCTCATTGCTATTGATTGCTGTCGCTTTGTCAGCCGGGCACTCACCGACTGACAGCTCTGGTGTAAGAGTGATTTGGATGGGGTGTTAGGAAGAAATTCATTGCTGTGAGGGTGGTGGCAGAGGTCGCCCAAAGAACCTGTGGCTGCTGCATCCCTGGAAGCGTTCGAGGCCAGGCAGGATGGGCTCGGAGAAAGGTGGACTGGTGGAAAGTGTCCTTGCCCACGGCAGGGCGTTTGAACTGGATGATCCTTAAGATCCCTTCCAACCCGAACCATTCCGTGATTCTATGCCCAGAACCAGCTGCTTCCCGCCCTTATTTTGGCAGACCTGCATTTCCCGCACACGGCACATCTCTCACCTGTCCCTCGGGGAGCCTCTCAGGCTCCCCGGCTCCCCGAGGTGTTCCCGAGCTCTCACTACTCCCTCGCAGGGGCAGGGGGAGCTGCGCGGCGGCTCCTCCTCCCGCGGGTGCCGCGATGAACTGCAGCGATGCGCGGCGGCTGCGGGCGCTGCTGGGCGTGGTGCTGCGGGAGCTGCGGGACCCGCCCCGCAACGCCAACTCCAGCACGGCGCCTCCGGGCCCCGGCGTGGACGGCTTGCTGTACATCCTGCTCATCATGATCTTCTACGGCTGCCTGGCCGGGGGGCTCATCCTGGCGTACACCCGCTCGCGGAAGATGGAGTCCAAGCACGACCCCTACCACCTGTACATCGAGCGGGACTGGGGCCGCGGCGGCGCGGGGCGGGCGGCCGGGGAGGGCGGCCCCGACGGGCAGCGGCTCTGACCGTGACCGTGACCGCACCGGACCGACGGGAGGGTCCGTCCCGCCCGGGATAGACACGGATCGCTCCTGGGCAGCGGCTGTGACCGACGGGCCGGCAGGAGGGTCCGTCCCGCCCGGGATAGACACGGATCGCTCCTGGGCAGCGGCTCGCCCAGCGCTCCAGGTTCGTCTGTGGTGAGAGCTCTCCTACAACTCTTTGGAGTTGTTTGCATTGCTTTGCTACAATAAATGCCTGCATTACGTACTGCGGCCTTTCAGTACCTAAAGGGGGCTTAAGACAAGGAGAGTGAGTTTTGACACGAGTGGTAGAGATAGGACAAAGGGGAGCGGTTTTAAACTAAGAGGAGAGGCTCATATGTGCTTTTAGGACGAAAATTCCTAACTGTGAGGGTGGTGAGGCACCGGAATGTGTTGCCTGGGAAAGGTTGTGGATGCCCCATCCCTGGAAGTGTTCAAGGATGGGGCCCTGGACCACCTGATCTGGTGGGCAGCATCCCTGCCCAGGGCAGGGGCCTGGAACTACATAATCTTTAAGGTCCCTTTCAACCCCAGCCATTCTGTGATTACATATGTACAGAGATATCTCTCATCAATCATCTTTAGATCTTAGTTTTACATATTTTTCTTTAAAATCTGTATTCCACCTTGTTATCTGACCACAAAGCTGTGGGTGCCCAGCAGTGTTTCACAGATCTGAAAGCAGGTCCATTCCTGCTGTAGGCTGCTCCCTTCTGTCACTCTGGAGCATTGACTGCTGTGCCACGGATTGGACAGGCCAGGTCTTGTTCTGTTGGAGCAAGATGGTTTTGGCTTACATGGAAGCATTTATCAAAACAAGAAGAGCTTAGAAACTGAAGTTGTTCCCATGAGGAACACCAGTACTGTGGCTTGGCCAATGCACAGGGACTTCCAATGCCATCAAAAACATCCTTCCACACACAGAGACATGTAACTCCAAGAATATCTTTGTACTAGTTAAACCTTAAGATTAAACCAATATACAGCATATGCTTTTTACAGTAAAAGCTAAGCAGGCAGGGCTGGTTCTAGAGGTTCTGGCCATGTCAATAGTCTGTGCTTTCTTGGTTTGAGTTTGGGGTGAGATAATTTCCAGATAAAGATTAATGAACAATTCCAAGGAACAAGTACTGTCAGTAGGAATGCTGCACTACACAATACAAACTATTAAGCCAAGTAACTTAACTAAACATCTAATTATCTGCTGTTCTATCTGTGCCTTTCAACATCTGAAAGAACCACAAGGCCTCAGTGAACTGTGGTAAGTTGTGATTTACATGAGTCCATCTGTTCTTAGCTCAACCAGATGTTTAAAGAAGACAACACTATAGTGCATCAGCACACACTCCAGTACTTGAAACACCCAGGAAGAATTCATATTGTGGCATACAGAGACCTTGATAAATCACTATTAGGCCCAGCAGCAACATTAATTTCTGTTTGTTTTAATAAATCCAATACACTGTGTACTGGTTGGCAACCTTGAACAAACATGAAGCTGCAAACCCAGTGGGGCTGAACTGAAATTGGCTGCAAGAACATATAATCAGCCACTGGAATGCAACATTTTTTCCATCAATAGTATATTCAAAGGCACCTGAATTACTGATGTAGGGCAAAATTAGCCACAGGCTCTGTACTCTGTTCAAGCACTGGACACAAAGGATAATAATATAATGTATTTATATTGCTAAACCCAACCTTCTGAAGGAATAAGCCCAGCTATCACTGTCCTACCTCTTCTCAGTTAGGAACAAAAAAGAAAAGCTTGCCTTTCTAGAAAGACTTAACTCTTCTTATCTTCACCCCAGGGGGAATTTTGAAGGAGCAATTTCTGGATTCACTTTCAACATACCTGCAAAAATATCTTCTGGTTTGGCCCCAATTTTTTTTTTCCCAGCACTCATAAACCTTTCCCCTGCAGCAGCTGTTGGAGCCTTGCTCAGGATCATTCCCAAGAGCCACTGCCAGCAAAGCCTCACTGGAATCTACACCTTGGAACACATCAAGAACTTTCCAACACATCTGGCATTTTTTTCCAGAGTATGTTTCTAGAACAATCTCTGCTTCCACACAACTCTTGACCTTGCATTACGATCTGCATCTTTTCAGTGTCAGCACTAAAAGCTGCTGTCTACACTGAGCAAGTGTTCATCAGTCATTTGATGTTAAATCACCAGTTATCTTAAGTGTCCCTTATTTGAGTGTTTCATTTCTTCTTAGCAGAGAAACAGCAGAGGCACAACAACACGTTCTCAGTGAATCTATTTACAACCCAGTGATCTGGCTCAAATTGTGTTTGACTTCAACCACGTATGTGTTGGACAGCAGACTAAATTTCAGTAAATTTTAGAGGGAAAAGTCACCTTGAGATAGTTACTTTAGTCAGCTCAGCACCATTTCCTGTCTGAGAGTGCTCTGGAGAGGCATTTGCTCCAGGTTATTACTGCAGACACATTTTCCCTGACAGGGCTCACAGCAGCCTGTTCTGCAGTGCCCCAGCACCACACGGAAACAACCAGAACCTACAACACAAGCAGTAAAGATAAGGAAGCCACAAAGCATTTCTTGCAGTTTTAATATCACAAGAACAAGCTATGAAAACTTCTAATAGTAATTAAAAAAAGATAGAATATCAGGTAGGTGGTTTTGGTTGGTTTTCTTTTTTTTTTTTTTTTCTGGTAGCTTTTTTAAAATTAATCTTACAAGAGGTCTTAAACAATTTGAAAAACTTACAAAATATATTCAAGTTTGGAAAGTTATTTTACTGGTAAAACAGCATTTCTTTATAATGTGCTTTTCTCCAGTTAGGGTAAGGAAGTGTAGACATATCAGAACCAGCAGAACAAATCCCTTTTCTCCATTCCAAGGAACAGCACAAGTATTTCAAATCAATTTAACTGGGATATACCAAAGAACAAAGCAACACAAAAGCAGTGAGTGATAAAAACAATACAGGGAACATACACCAAAAAACCATCAAGTCTTCAGTTGCCACAGTTTTGTATGTGGAAGTGCTTGGCTCTTCAGCTGGCTTTGATTCATTGACCAGTTGTACATGAGTAACTTGATATCAAACAAACAAGAATGGGAGCAGGAACTCCAGTTTAGAGTTCGGAGCACAAACACACTCATTTTATAGACTCCTGTTGTAAATTCTGGGTTTAAAATGGGTTTGTCCAGCTAGGCCAGTCAGTGACCTTCCTACATGACGTTCCAGGTAGTGGTGGGTTTTTTTGGTTGGTCAGTTTTTCAGTATTAACTGCAGAAGTCAGATTTAAAAGCAGCTTACATTTGAATAGCATGAAAATAATAATTGAGAATAACATCTAGTTGAAACATTGCCTCATATATTCTACATCTCCCAGTCTGCCTAAGAAACGCTTACAAATTACTATACAAATTCAAACTTGGATAAAAAAAATCCAAAAGTATTTATTCACAGGACAAGCTCATCAGGTACTGATATAAGTGTGTGTTCTGGTAACCGCCTTCAGAGTCCAACGAGCCAATGCTACAGTTGCACCCACGACTACATTTGGAAAGACAAAACCTGTTTTGTGTTTGCAAAGCAGATCTGCAACACCACTGACACAATCAACAGCAAATTAGACAGCCAGGAGAGTTCACCACACCAGTGTCACAGTTCAACAATGCTGTACCAGTCACAGGTGTGTTCAGGGGCACGTTTTCTTTTCAAACTTGTATAGGAAATACAAATATATGAACATCGCATATTCTCTTAAGAACAAACAGTAATTAAATAGAGTGATCCTTTCTTCACTACATACAGAAATAACAATGTATTTACAATATTTACAGTTTTCAAAAATTCATTTCCTGCACTGTTCTGCAGGAATTCAAACTCTTTAGCCTGAAAAATAGGTACACAATAGTTCTGACCATAAACAGCCTCTGAACAGACACAAGTTACTAATTCTAATTTACTGGTGTAAAGACTGGAGGGCCTGAAAAGGAAATAAAGCCCCCATTTCACCTAAAACATTCCATTATTTGTGGGATTATATCACAAACTACAGGTGCTTTAAGATGTTTTACACAAGTGAGATATTGCTCATTTTCACAGTTTCCTCGATGTCAGCCATGGAACAGGAGCTGCAGCTGTAACTGCTTTCAGACTGCTGTTGTCTTTGAAACATGGGTCATGCTGAGAGTCACAACTCCCCTCCTGCATCTTCAGTTACCAGCAACTGCTCACAGACGCAGCTGCATTTTGGGGTGGTTTGGTTGTTTGGGTTTGGTTTTGGTTTTTTTTCAATAAGCTTAAAATAGAAATGGACCACTTTGAAACAAATCTGCTGATAGTCAGATTTACTCTTAATTCCCAGGTTAAGAGGGACATTCTTAACCTGCAGTCTTGAAAACTATTTTAAAGCAGCTGAAAGCTTTGAACTGCAAATTTGAAGCAAGACACACAAAACGCCCCAGAATCAATAATTAAAGGCCATGTTTACAAAGAACATGAAAAATACAGCAAAAACCTGCATGAGAGGAAGGTAGTTTTTGTGGTGCAGAGCTACTGTTCCAAAAACAATCCAAGCACCTGTTCTGAGTAACAGTACTGAGGAAAAAAATTGAAGGCTTCACAGTAATACACACTTTCAGTGCCACTTTTTAACTACCATGTTTCTTGGAAAGACAAAAGGGGTTCAAAACTTGCAGATTTAACATGGGAAAAACAGTCCAAACCTCATAGCAACAAAATGAACAGTTAAAACAAACAGACATCATGTTACCAACCTATTTCTAGGTCACCGTGTAAGACTTCAAAAGAAAAACAGTCAGTTTGAAGTCTTTCACAGGCATGTGGCGAGTTGTTGGCACAGGAGCTCCGAATCATTCAGCATGCCCTACATATGAATCCATGTAAATTAACTACAGCCAAAGTCTGGGAAGCTCAGACCGAAAGGAAACCCGATGAGATTTTTTAGTCCCTTCACATCAGAGAAGGTAACATTACCTTCCCAATGAATTGCGAGATTACACACTTCAGGAGCTCTGTTTTCTCCTTTCAGCAAAGAGCAGGAACCACGGCAATGCTTCCCAGCCCTTGCCACCAGGAGCAGGCAGCGTTCGGAATTCCATCTGCATGCCACAAGCATCTTCTTCCAAAAAAAGAAGATGCTACTCTAAAAACAGGTCTTTTCAAGTTGAGAAAAATTACATTTGGTCAGAATTGTGTATGACTAAAATTTTGTGTTTAACCAGCAGAGTTTGAGCATTCAGCAGCAGCAGCACAGCTGCATGTAAGGCATTTTGGGAATGATTCGAGTGCAGCTCACTGCCTTCAGCACTTCACTAAATTCAACTAACACAAGCAACCTCTCACATTTTAAGATTACTACTAAAGCCATGGTCACTGGAACCAACCCTGGAGGACCTGCAGACCTTCCACAAGGACAGATGCGACACAAAGAGGCGTGTCCCCCGCGTGGAGCAGCTGCCTGAGCAGTGGGGAGGGTCCCTGCCCCGCCAGCCCCGCTAACTGGCCCAGTCCTGGAAGCGGAAACAATCCCCGGCGATCTTCCACACGGTGTTGGTCGGGGTGGCCTGTGCTGTCAGCAAGAAGTTCTGATTGAAGTAGCGCTGCTTATCCCCATCAAATTTGACAGTCCCACTTGTCACCACGAGGACTGTTGTCTGGCCTTGAGTAGCTTGTTCTTCACAAGGAGGTATAAAATGATGAAGAAAACAACTCAAACAAAGACTAGCAGGTAAAGGAGCAGGAAATGCACAGAGAAGCTTCGTTCAACTGCGGCTGTGCCAGCGCCAGGTAACACCAGCTGGTTACACAGGGGGCAGAACAGCTTTGGGGCAGCCTTTCTGCACAGACAGCGGTGGGTTCGCTCAACACGCCTTTGCAAAGGCCTTGCCATTTTCACCTCCTGCTGCTCCCTTTAGAGCACTATGACAAACACCTCTGGGTTTGCTCAGAATAAGCTCTCATTACTTGAGATAATATACACACACAGAGATATTCAGCACGTTGCATTTGCTTCCCCCCCCCTTTATTAGACATTATATCTTTCTCACAGCAGAGCAAAGCAAGTGTGCTTGACCACAGGCTTATTCCTTACTTAAATTCCCAAAATGTCCATTAGAAGCAATATATTAACCTCTCAAGTATGTAAGCCTTTCTTTAGCAGTTGTTAACCAGAAATCTAAAGAACTTAACATCTGTTCTAGAGGTAAAGAAATCAAAGTACACACATGTTAGTAACCATTTGTTCCACGTTATGTGCAGATCAGGACCAGAGCCCACCACAGAGGTCCCTCAAGGACAACATAACCTGGTAAGCCAGACTTTTTCCATATATGAAAATACATCACTTCTGAATATGATCTTAACAAAAAAGTCCTTAAAATATTTTCCCAGACATGAGAAAAAGTGTGGAGTTGCTGCATCTTTTGACTTGTGCTTTATTTATGCACAACTTGACGCTTCAACCCTTGGTATTTTCTCTAAGCTTATTCCAAAGGAAATATGAAGGACTATTATAATTGTATTTCACTCTCAACAGTTAAAACCCCCCTGAAAATAGATAAATTATAACACAACCTTACCGTGAACGGGCTGGCAGTCCAACACATTAACCTGGAACTCACTTGATGGCAACATTTCAAAAAATTTATTTAGCTCTTCTTGCCCAGACACTGCATTCCCATTCCAAACTAATGTTGCTTTGTCCAGGTATAGTCTGGTTAAAGCCTGAGGGATTATGAAATACACACTTAGGAAAAATACATAAACATACAATGGACAACATACAAAAGCTGACACCCCCCTGTGCTGACCAGATCCTGCCCCTGTAGGACAGACACAGCTGCTCCCAGACTGAACCAGCACATGGAGAAGTCTCAGGCACCTCCCAAAAGGCCCTTTCTACAGCAAGGCTGCACAGGAACATGAAGTTCTCTGCAGGGCAGCCTGAGGCACAGAGGCCTCAGCCTGGCCAATATAGCACAGGGTAACCCACACTCAGGTGCTCTCTGTGTGATGCCAGTCAGCAAAGCAAACAAAAAGTGCACAAGACAATTTGAACTATTGGCAAAAATCTACATACCCTTCTTCTCTTATCCATTGTCTCATAATAAATATTGACAAACTCATCTGCAGCTCTACAAGCTTGATCCACATAGGTTTT
The DNA here is from genome assembly GCA_013396695.1 of Sakesphorus luctuosus. Classification (NCBI taxonomy): domain Eukaryota; kingdom Metazoa; phylum Chordata; class Aves; order Passeriformes; family Thamnophilidae; genus Sakesphorus; species Sakesphorus luctuosus. The sequence goes on from VWZD01011790.1 coordinate 440,590, forward strand.
GAAATCCTGGAGGGAAGAGATCAGATAAGTTACACAACCCAGTCACGCCCACAATTTCTCCCGCAAGTCACTTTGATTGATCTTCCCCATCCTCACCAAAAGATGGTATCAAATAATGTTGAAATTTATTCTAAACTCATTTTCTATTTACAGAAAGTACCACCTTTTAGGCAGGCGACAGTTTTAGGATTCATTTTGAATGCTGATATATATTGTACTTAAATTGCACATATTTACATTGGAAAATGGGCTGCAGCTGCTGCAGGAGGTGTGGGCACCAAAGCACTCAGGGGAAACAGCTGCTGTGATGGCTGTTCTGAAATACAGTTAAGGAACAAGACTTATTCAATCTATTTCTGAGAATTAGCATGAACCCCATCACACTGCCACCAAGGTCTCACTGTTTTAAAACACCTTTATATACACAAATTTAAAGTGTAATGAGAGAGAGAGAACACCAACATGCTGGATGTACCTGTTCCAGTATCAACCAGTGCTGTATCTACAGGTGAAAACCAAACACTTCTCCTCACCCCTCGTCACTTCCCTTACATCTCTCTGCTTTCACTCATCCCCAGGTAACAGCCTGTGTTGTCCCATCACTGCACTGGGATCCCACTGGGTGATCTGCTCTGTTTGTGCAGCTGTTTGGCCCTTGATCTCTTACAGACCCTGAACTGGGACGTCCTGGAAAGCAGAGTCTGAATTTCCCGTCCACACATAAAACTGCACTTGGTTCTGTTATGACAGCTTGTTAAAGATGTTATTATTATTTATCATTATTTATCATTGTGCTCTCACTATCTACAACTCAGTCAGTGCTGCACAACTTAACTACTTATGTTTTCATGGAAGCCTTTACTGAATATACAAGAGAACTCCAATGAGCTCCTCCACTATCAGCACAGGAAATATTTCTGCTCAGACAAAGCTCTACTCTGCAGAATAACCACCAGCCTATCAAATAATCCCTCTTTACTCAACAAAGCCAAACTCCCTCATGTTACTGTGCACTATTTTTCTCTGCCTGCTCTTCACCTTCCCCAGCAACTTCCAAACCCACAGGCTCATTCCAATAAATGTGCCAAAGCAGTGGCAAAGATTGCTAAACCCCAGGGAATGTCCAGAGAAACTCCCTGGCCCTGGAGACACGGAGTGTGAGCCCCAGGCCTGCAGCTGTGCCTGTGGTGTCGGGGAGGGCAGGTGGCTGTGCCCTCAGAGAGGTGACACAGCCCTGACACTCCCCCACCAGCACCAAACACTCCCAGTTAGCTCCAAGTACACAGGACAGGCGTGAGGGAAACCACTGGAGAAATGCCAAGAGACTGCAACGAGTTGTTGGGGTAGCTACAACGGGAGTTAAATGGGCAATGAGCTCTGTTGGCTTTCAGACCCCAGACAAGTTTTTGCAGCCGCAGCCCAGCGATATTTTTTAAATTCTGTGAACAGTTTGAGCTGGAATAAACTGGAGGCCATGTGGTCCTGATCCCTTTTCAAAGCAGAGCAGGCCCCAAGGCTGATCTCCTTCCCGGGCTGTCCCAGTGTCCTGTCTCCCGCCACGTTCGGACACCTCTGAGGACGGGGATGTCGCAGCTCCCTCGGGCTCCTGGTTCCTGCCCGACCGCCTCGCTCCGAGACCTTCCCTCCCAGCACTTTAGAGAAAAGCCGCAACTGACAAACCAACCATCACAACACAACCTTCTCGAAGACTCTGACAATGCCAGGCAGATTTCCAACCCCCCCGGGGCCTGCCGATGTCTCGCCGAGCCCCCTGTGCCCTCAGGGCCTGTGGCGGGCCCTGGGCAGGGCAGGCCGGGGGTGCCCGCCCGCTCCCCGCTGAGGGCCGGGACACGTTCCCCGGTCTCCCCGCGCTCCCGCGCCCACCCTCCGGCCTGCAGCCCCCTCGCGGGGCGGTTCGGGGCTGTTCCCGGCCCGGCCCGGACTCACCACGGACGCGGCCATGGGGCGGCGAGGCGGGCGAGCGCCGGAAGTGCACGGGGCGGGTTCCGCCGCGCCGCGGTGCTCCCCGAGCGCTCCCTCCGACAACGCGGCCCGGCAGCGGCGGCGCTTCCGTTCCGAGGCCGGGAAGGGCCGCCTGGGAAACCAGGAGCGGCTGGAAATAGCCCGGGAAAAGGAATTAAAACTGCCATCGCAGCTACATAGCGAATGGATCGTGTATTTCCCTATTTCTGTGGAGATGGGCAGTAATTCTCAGACGTGACTGGTTCAGAACTTCAGCCCAGATCACTCAGTATCAATAACTGAGTACGAGGCCTCAGGGCCCTCAGACATTGGGCTGGGCCCGGCTTGGTTTGTTCTCATCAGCTGATCCATTGAAATCTATCAAAATGGATAACAATGCTGGATAATTTCAGAACCACTGAAAAAGTGACATGTGTTTATTGTGAATTATTTGATGCTGGGCAAATAATGGGCACGGAATGAAAGAGGAATTCAGTCTCCAGCGAGGCGAGAAGGGTCCCCTGTCCCCACAGGCCCCCACGGGCCCACCTGCACTCCTGACAGGGCCAGGCCTGCCCAGGGACCTGCTGTGCCACCTGCACTCCTGACAGGGCCAGGCCTGCCCAGGGGCCTCCTGTGGCACTGCCAGCTCTGATGTCCCTGCAGTGGCCTCAGGGACAGCCCACCCTGAGTGCTCTGGGTCCTGATCACCCCAGACAACATCAACAGCCCTCAGTTCTGCAGATAGTCTTGCTGGGCTGGGGTTAATGAAGTTGTAATTCTCGAGGGTTTATAATTTGTTCCCCTTTGAGGTTACACAATTAACACTGGCAGATTTCCAGTAGAACGTCCTTCATTAAAAGAACCCAACAAACTACAGTGCTTTTCAGTTTATTGATTCAGAATATATGTAACATTACTGGGATGAAAACACACTTGAACTCTGCAGCTTCCAAACCTCCCTGCAGTGCTGTACGAACACTGAAGGGCAGGGCCAGGAGGCAGCAGAAGGCAAATATTCCAAATTTCCGTAGCCATTCTACTGAATAGAGACCAATCAAATGTTCCATGGGCTGTATCAGTGATTAAAATTAAACTGGCAGGTTCACTCTCTTATCCTGAGGCTCACCAGCCCTCAGGGATCACATGGACAGCATCCCTGTTCCCGTGTCCAGAGGGCAGTTCAGGGGTTGGCAGGTACAGTGACATTTGCCAGAAGAATTCCCTCAAGGAGGAGATTCACACAACACTCCAGCTCTCAGGCTGCTCAAGCAGCATCTGTGAAGTCTCTCATGCAGTCCTTGGGTCATGTGGACTGTTCTCTGGGACCATGAATCTTTATGAATGGTTCTTGTGAGACAAAATACTCTCAGCTGTTGTTAAAGTTACCAGAGAGTGCAGGAACACTGCCCAGATGTACAGGAGTGTAAGGAACTGTCTCCCAAACTGAGGGAAGTGACTGACACTGGCCAGACCCAGACAGACTCTGATTAATGGGATGTCTGTGAAACTGGGTCATGACTCAGAGTTTGAGGGTTTGGCCTGAGCAAGGGCTGAATGAGAACTCAAAGATTTGACCTGTTGATTGTAATGGGAACTGGGAATTAAGTCTCAGGTGCTCAGCACATTGGCACTTTGACCTGTAGGCTGGACACAAAAATAATGCTAAAGCTGGAGCTGGGGTTAACTAAACTACACTGGGCTTAAGGAAGCCAAGTTTGGCCAGTTCCCAGCACAAAGGGCAGAACCTGTGCTTGTTACAGTCCCGTGGGCTCTCTGGACTGTGCACCTCAAATTTCTGTCACACCAGAACTGGAGGAATGTCATGGCTCTTATCCTGATAAATACCTCTCTTGTTTTTGAAAGAAAAACAGGACTTGCTATATATTGAAGTGTAACTGCATCCACTGGGATATGGAGAGATCAAGAAAAAAATAACTGTTCCATTTTACTCCATGTCAAAGCAGTCCCAAGTGGGGATTCATTTTCAGAACAGGCCAGTTCAAAGTGTCACCATGGTTGCTAGTCCAAGAAATTTTAAAATCCTCTTCATTTCATTAGGTACTGAAGCAGTATTTCAGCTCCTGTGAAAATCTGCCTATATGCAAGTAAAACATGGCCAGGTAAACATATTTGTGAGGTTTGTCCTCCAGTATCTTTCCCCCTTCATAGAATCATAGAATGGATTGGGTTGGAAAAGACCTCCGAGATCATCAAGTCCAACCCTTGGGCCAACTCCAGTCCCTTTACCAGATCATGGCACTCAGTGCCATGGCCAAGCTCAGTTTAAAACCCTCCAGGGATGGGGAATCCACCCCCTCTCTGGGCAGCCCATTCCAATGCCTGAGCACTCTCTCTGCAAAGAATTTTTTTCTGATCTCCTACTTAAATTTCCCCTGGCAGAGCTTGAGCCCGTGCCCCCTTGTTCAAAACAGGGACGTCTTTTGAGAATAGGCAAATTTAGTTGAAAGTGAATTTTTATTAAAATATTTTTATTAATATTATTGGATCAACTGTAGAGGGAGCACTAACCACAGCACATTATGTATTTGATAGAAGCACTGTGCAGAATCCCCATGAGGAAGGCTTGAAGGGCTGGACTTATAGTTGATGTGCTCCCTGACATTGTTAGCTCAGGTGAGCTTGTAGCATGTTCTGAGCTCAATTTACCCTTGGCTCAGGCCTGAATGCTGGGCACTGGTTGGTAGCCCACAATAATTAACTGGTTAGTGGGATGACTTAAACAACAATCAATTGCTAAGTAATATTTCTCCAGGCCAAACATACTTGTGACTATTTAAGGAATCATTTTCCAGTAAAGAACCATTAACTTCCAGCTGTAAGTTTTGTCACTGGCTTTATAAATGGAGGAGTTAGTCCTGTATGATTATTGAGTACCTGCTTTCAGATGTTTCAGTTTTATTCCTGAACACTGCAAAGCATTTAGCACTGTCTCAGCCTGTGCCCTGTGGTTCTGTCTCAGCTGCTCTGGCACAGCAGCTCTGCAGCAGGGACAGCACTGTCCCTCCCTTTTGGACTTTCATAGAATCATAGAATTGATTCAGTTGGAAAAGACCTCCGAGATCATCAAGTCCAACCCTTGGGCCAACTCCAGTCCCTTTACCAGATCATGGCACTCAGTGCCATGGCCAAGCTCAGTTTAAAAACCTCCAGGGATGGGGAATCCACCCCCTCTCTGGGCAGCCCATTCCAATGCCTGAGCACTCTCTCTGCAAAGAATTTTTTTCTGATCTCCAACTTAAATTTCCCCTGGCAGAGCTTGAGCCCGTGCCCCCTTGTCCTATTGCTGAGTGCCTGGGAGAAGAGACCAACCCCCACCTGGCCAGAACTTCCCTTCAGGTAGTTCTGGACAGTGCTGAGGTCACCTCTGAGCCTCCTCTTCTCCAGCACAAACACCCCCAGCTCCCTGTGTTATTACTTTCCTGCTCCCTGTGTTATTGCAATGGTACCAGATATTCCCTAAAGGATCAGTAATCTGATATTTAACTCTTAAAAAATGGCAAAACTCCCACTAATTCTAATGGAAGTCAGATCTGGCCTTTGGTTTGTTTGTTTTGCCTAAATAGGGAACAAACAAAGTTTCCTCAAAATGTACCTTATGTGCCACCTCAGTTCCAAAGTCCCAGTGCTGACGCTCCAGTGTTAGCAAATATCTTGGCTAAATGTCAAACAATTCCATCAGCTCTTTGCAGGCAAATATTAGACAGAGACTGCATCTGAAATAATCGCCACAAACACCATTCAATTAACCTATTTGGCTAAAAGGTGATGCAAAAATCAATATTTTGTAACAGAGACACGTGTTTCAGATGAAACTAATCAATAGGCATCAGAGCAATTTCAAATTACAGACAAATACAAAGTTAAAATATCAAGCTGTTTAGGCACCAAATGTATTGACACTTAAAACAGCTCTACTATTTTAGGCGGGATATTCCCCCAGTTAAAATTTCAACATATCATTGCTTTTATTGAATTATTCTGGGACTTTTCTAAAATAAGAATAATGTCATTCTGGGAAAACTCACCAAAGAGGTGTGAGTTCTCCTGCTGGTCCTTCACCAGCTGGTAGCTGGAACTGTGCCTTAGTTTTCCTCTGAGTACAGCAATGGAATAGACCTGAATAATTGGAATTTTTCTGTTAGTTTTTCCTGAGCATTTTTTTCCCCTATTCCTTCTAACCTTGTACATGTGTAATGATTTGTACAGCAGACCCAGCCCGGAGCCCAAATGATAAATTTTAGCCTCAGAGGGTGTGTGATTTTACTGCAATAAGAAAAGTTTCTTATTCACAAGCCTTTTAACAGGAAGGGCTGTCAGAATGAAGAGGAGCTGTACAAAACGAGCTGATTCTCAGCTGTTTCTGTGTCCTACAGACACACCTCCAATCAAATTTACTGCAGTAAGACAGACACTTCCCCTGGATTGTCTAATTCCATACAATCCCTGGCACACTTTGGCCTGTGCTGCAGTGACATGGTGCTCTCTGGCAGCATTAATAATTCACTTTCTACACTTTGTGGGCAGAAGACAAACACTTTGCAAATAGATAACCCCAATATGTTACATGCAGGTTTCTCTGCACGTGGATTATTTACATTGTTAGGGCACTGTGAAGGCAACCTCTGCTCTCTGCCTCCCTTGCAGTCAGTGTAGGGGTGGGATAGCCATGGACATCCTGGAACTCAGAGGTTGCCCCCAGGGCCAAAACAGTGTGTGCCATCTTTGCTAGTGAAGACTTGCATGGAGGGCACCATCTACTCTTCTTTCTCCCAAATATTCTCAGAACTGATCCAGACCAAAAGAAAAATGTGAGATCTGATTTTGAATGCCCCCATCCCTCCAATCATTTTAAGGAATATCCATTAAAACAGCAATGTTTGACCCCCAAGATGAGAAGAAAGGCTGAAGAGCAGTCTGGACACAACCTTCCTTTTTTTACACAACCTTCCTTTTTTACCTTTACTCTTTTGTAGGTTCTGTGTATTTATGGAGATGCAAAGCTAGGTCAGTGTGTAACCTTTTCTGTCACAGCCTAATCCTTCCACAAGTTACAGCCTTTGGGATGAACAGCTTGTAAGGGAAAGCACAGGACTCTTCCTGCAACATTTGTACTCCATTTACCAAATGCTCAGTAGGACAAACTCCCATTCCCACTACAGTTATTAATATTAAACTCTGCATTGCTGCAGTGTAAATACTGATTCACCAAAGAACACTACATCTGATTATTAACTCCCATGATTGCACCAGTCTGCCAGTGAGGAATATATTTAAAAAACATAGTAGTAAGTAGGGAGGGAACACAAGCTGTGAATGATTTACAAGAACCTTTATCATTTTATCACCAAACAGACAAGAAAGGTAAATACTCAGAAAAAAACAAGCCCTAAGACATTTTATTAGTTGTTTTTCTGCATTCCTCCAGAGTATACATCAAAGCAAGAAAAGGGATTATCATCTTTAAAAATACTATTTCTCCATGTTGCTGTTCTCTAGATATGAAGGATATGAATATTCTCTTCAGAAAGAGGAAGACCAAGCCAATGGAGTCAGAAATGTGACAGATTTCATAGATGACCTTTGGATTTATATTTCAGGGTTCCTTTGTAGGGACACTGAGAGATATTCTATCCTTTTGGGCACTAAAACAGATCAGGTAATAGGAGGATTCATGGTACTGGCAATAGGCTGCAGAGCCTTACACTTTTAAACCCAAATCCATCCAGCTTACTCAGGGGCCTAGGTAGCATTTCCTCTCAATCCTTGCTCAGTTCTCAAAGCAGGCAATTTCCTCTGTAAAGGTTTAGCCATTGTTGCACCTGGCACAACGTCCCAATGGAGAAAATGGAGATACAGATAAGCTGTCTATGGGTAAAATGCTCTCTCTGCTTCTGTACAACTTCAGTACATCTAAAAGACAAAGTACAGAAAAAGTGAGCATCTCCTGTAACTGTGATTTAAGAAATCAAGGTGAATATGCTCTCAGAATTGTAATTGGCTGTCTCTAAACTCTTGTCCAGATTCATTGTAAATTCTTTGCAAATCTTCTCCCTATTATTTACATTTCAACACATTAATACACAACTGTGCAAGAAATTGTTTCTTAAGGAGTGAGAGCAGAGCACCCAAGAAACTGGCTTAAATGCCATCAAGGCAGCCAGGAATAAACCAAATGCCAATGCTCTGTTGGTTTATTCCAGAGCAATGCACGTGGACCCACCAGCTGTCATCCATACTCCATCTGGAGCAACAGCTGTTGGCCCAAGAGTTGTCAGATTGTCTGACACAAACAATTGCTCATTAAATTTGTCATCAGGGATTCTCTTTGGGGTTTGAAATACTGGAAAATGTCACAGTTTGATCCTGTCCTTACGTTTTCAGCGTTTTCTCTGACATAGTGTGAAGGATTCCTGTGCAACTCAGTGCAACTCTAGTCCGAGTTACAGGGCCTGGAGCATCTCAAAAAGGTCAAGTCCAAGGTGGTTCACTGTGAGCTAAGGATGCCTAAGGAAGGGGAGGTGAAAAGTGATGTTGAGTGCATCAAACTGTAGCAGAGATGATGGAAGGATCCAGTCAAATGATGAGGCCAAGAACATGAGACTAACAAATACATTTTATATAAACTTTGGGGGAGAAGGCAGAGGGAAATTCCAGATCATAGAAATTATGGAAGATGTTACAACAGTCAGGCTGGGGAGTGCCCTGAGGGTCACAGCTGTGGGGAAAGAACAAATATGTTTATTAGAAATGTTATTAGGGAATGTTTTGCACGAAGCAGTGGAATTTAAATACTCAGTGAATGAAGCAGCACTTTATTACAGGGTAGAACAACTGGGAGGACTGTGGTGAAGAATATATTTGACAGGAAATGAAGCAACATTGTGTGATAGGAAAGTGCTTAGAAATTGAGATAGACCTGAAACACTTCTGAGCATGGCAAGCTTTGAAGCTGAGACTTGGTGAAATCAGCACACAAATATGTGCGACCAGAAAACGTGAAGACAGTCATATAATACCCCTGAAGAACTGAGAGAACAGAAGTGTACTCATCCAAATAGATGTTTTATGAACTGTAGGAGATAAGCACCAGGAGTAAAGGTAATGAAAACAGTAGATCAAGTTGCATCCTGAAAAAATTGGCTTGAAAGTATATCCCAGTAGATAATAATAGAGCCAGTAAAGCACATAATGGATGGGAAATCTAGTTAGGAGAGATAGAACCTGACAAACAATTATCCATCTAATTTCTTCTTTGTAAGTACTTTTAGTGGCACAGGAGAATATGGCATGAATGAAAATACTCAGCATGTGAACTCAAACTGCTCACAACGTACAGTAAATCAACAGACAGGAAAACTCTCTACAAGAAACCTTCCCACTGAGAGCACTTTTATAAATGTGTGCTTTATGAAACTCCCCACAAGCAGGTCCCTGGGAACAGCCTGCTTTCCTCTCAGCTGTGTGCAGGCAGGGCCTGCTCATGCCTCAGAACAGATTTTCTCCCTTTTTGGGGCTGAACTGAAGAATAATGAATACCATATAGACAATTTTTTAAAAGATTCTTTTTGGGTCAACAATGTTGACTTATCATAATAAGTCACCCAAAATGTTATTCCTCCAAACATGGGATTTGATTAGGCATTGCTAAGCTGAAGGATTTTTAAAGGGGAAGGAGAAGGGTATTTTATTGAACTTTCTGATGCTGATCTTTAAATTAATTGAATGTAGAAAAGACAGAGTGATGGAAAGACAAAAAAAGACACATTTTCTAGGAAAAGAGGTGAAGAAGTTGGGGTTGTTCAGCCTGGAGAGAAAAGCCTGGGGAGACCGTACTGTGGCCTTGCAGTACTCAAAGAAAGGTGGGGACTGACTTTTCAGCAGGGCCTGTTGCAGATTGACAAAGGGTTTTAATGGCTGTATAACTAAAAGAGGGTATATTTAGATCAGAAATTTGAAACTGTGAGGGTGGGAAGGCCCTGGCACAGGTTGCCCACGGATGCTGTGGGTGCCCCATCCCTGGAAGTGCTCAAGGCCAGGCTGGATGGGGCTTGGAGCAGCCTGGAATAGTGAGAGGTGTCCCTGGGCACGGCAAGGGCTGGGCTGAGGTGTCCTTTAAGCGGGCTTCCCCCGCCCCCGCCGTCCCATCCCACCCCTTCCCCCGGCCCGGTCCNCCCACTCCTGGCCGGCAGGCGGCGCGCGTGGCCCGTCCCCGATGAAGGCCTTGTCCCAGAACTCCCCGAATTTGGAGCACTGTTCCCCACCTCAGGCGAGGACCCGAGAGCTCTCGTGTTCTGCACAGCCTGTCAAACCTTTCCGGCTGCACTCGCGGCACTGCGCCCTAAAGGCTGAAAGCGCCGCGGCAAAACGTTATCTAAAGTTGTTCTTACAAACTCCTTTTAGCACTGGCAACCGCCAGCTGAGCCGAGTCCTCAGGCTTCCAACACCACCTGCATCCCCCTGCAAAATTAGGAACGTTAACTAACAGGAACGTAAATAATTTCATTCCAAGCACAGCACTCTGTAAATGGGAAAGCAAAAGAACCAGGGATCTCATGGAGTCCAGCCTGTTGCAGGCCAGTAGATCTTTGATGAACCTGCAAAAAATCAAACAGATTCCTCTGGCAGAAGAAAGAAGTGATACTTGTGTCTTAAATGAGGATTCCTGCTTGTTATTCAAATCATTCTTGAGATAGAGCAAAAGGAGAGAGAAGAATAATTTTTATGTATTTAAGATCTGTCAAATTTGTGGAATACTTTTTCTTTTTGTAATTCAGAGAATTGCAGGAAATATTACATGTTTTCAAGGACATGATGAGGGAATGTGCTTGAATATCAAAATGTTTTTTAAGTTGCCTACACACATCCTACACAGAGCTACAGTTTTTTAGGATATTAGGTCTCAATCTAACATCCTAGCCATGAAAACAAAAGAAAATTAGTGTTACTGAAGTTTGGAAATCACGTTGTAAGGAAGGCTCTTCCAATATAGACAGTACCTTTGAGTGTCTCACAAATACCACTAAAGCAAAAGTATAGGAAAATACTGAAAAATTGAATTATTTTTATAATCTCAGATATTTGGAATGAGATTATGTGGCACATAGGTACAGAGCAAGAATAAATGCTTCCAGGTTCTCTTTCAAGCAGAAGGATGAGAAGGTAAAATGACAGTGAAGGAACACACCTTAGCACATCAACTGCTGAAAAAGAACAAAATCACTCAAATTCACAAAGGTGATGATAATTTAAAATGGGCTCTGGAGTGTGCAATAGCCTGAGAGATGAACAGAGAACAGGAGCTTTGGCATTATTTACACTACGTGCCCCAGACACTGAGGATTGTCGAGGACCAAGGGAATTTTGTCATTCACCTGTGAAGGTTTCTGTGCACACTGAGCACAAAGTTGGATTTCTGCTCTCACAGAGAGTTTTGCAGAGAGCACATCCCTTCCTTGCAGCCTCACCTGGGTTACAGTGCCAGTCCTGTGGCAGAGGGAATCACAGAGCCCCTGTGCTCTGAGAGCAGCACTCACTGTGCCCTGGGGTATCCAGCCATGCTCTGTATCCAGCCCAGACTGCCAGGATCGGGGGCAGTTGCTCTCTGGTTGGTCTCCTTTGAGGAAGGAGACAGAAATATGCGCAAGGGACATGTTCTAATTTTTATTTTTAGGCAGATCTTCACAACCTTGAACAACTATCAAGAAAAAGAATCCAGTGCTGTAAACAAACTCTGAACTAGAAATTCTAAGGCAATTAAAATTCAGACAAGGTCAGGAGACTGCAGAGAGTCTGAGAAGTACAATGCATATGCTTCAAAATAAAAAATTTTAGTTATTTTTCAACCCATAACCCCAAATCTGTATCCTACTTTCTTAATGTGTCTTAGACTGAGGTCCTGGACATAAGGATGGTCAGCTTGGGGAAAATTCTACTGTGAAAACGTTGTGAAATAACACAACCCTGTGAGCAATAACAAATTTGTCCTGTTTTGAACTTAAGTCTGTCCCTGTATCCTCAAGGTGGCATGACCTCTCTGACCCTGTGACATGTGTTATCACAGGATACATGGGATAGCACAGGTTTGCTTGCCACAACACTGGCAGCTATTCCAAATAAACTAAGGCCTGTCTTGTTTGCACTGGTGAACATCCCATCCCTGAAAATTCAGACAATGTGGCTGCTTCCTAGCAGGGGAGGGGGTGCTGAGTGCCTTGAAAGCAGGCACATAAACCAGGAGAAAAATTTAATTTGCTTCCCTTAATAAAATATGCCTTTGTATTTATAAGTCCAAACATGGAAGTTTGTATAGACAAAGCAATTTGGACACTGGGAGAGAGAAAACATTCCAAGCAGTTATGTTGTTATAAACCCTGAAATCAAAGTAATTACTCACTGAGCTGGGAATCCAGCTCCTGGAGTACAGTCTATTTTTATTTATTCCCTAACGAGGATTAAAGTTAGCAGCCTCTGTAGGATGATTACATTTCATGATGAGCTTGGAAGGAAGATGGTAACACTAATGATGAGGCCCAACCTGCTTCCGATGTCTGCACCACTGATTTGCAAAGGAACTTGCCCAGGTATTTGTCTCTCATCTCACAATTGTTTCTATTTGGCTCCTGGTATTTCAATTCTTGAGGCACTTTTGGAATGGAAACATACATTTCTTGCTGGATGAAAGTGATACAGAAAGGGAGATACACCCTTTTCACACCCTGCCAGGGGGAATCCTTCCAGGAGTTACCCAGCACGACACATGCACAGAGGAGCTTCCTCACCTTGCAAAGACCTCTCAGCAACACACTACAAAAAAGGGGATGTGACCTGTTTCTGCCTGTTGTCCTTTATTTGTCTTGGTAATTTGTCTGTCAGAACTGGGTTTTACATCTCCTCACTGATTCTTCTCTCTTCATTTGCTTTAGTGCTCTTTTGGTGCCTTGTCCTCTCAGCCTGCCTTCAGTATTTAACCTCTCCCCTCTTTCCAGCACCTCATCATTCCCCTTCCCAGCTGTTTCTCCATTTCATTTACATTTCTTCCTTCTTTTCAACAAGTCTTTGCTGGTATCTCAGCCACAGTTCCCCAGAGGTGCATCCTGGGAGCCAAACGATTTGCTTACATTGTGTTAGGAGACAGACAAGGCTTTCCAGCCCTGAGGATTCTCAGGAGGCGACACCTGACTGCTGGCTTTGATCAGAACAGGCAGCACTGCCACGTTAAAAAGGAAAGAGGTTGTTCAGAGATCCACTATTTCAGGTGTGTCCATGTGACAAGGAAAGAGGTGAGATCTTCAGGAGTAAGAAAACTAGGAAATGCTTGCTCTCTCCAGCTGGCAAAGGAGAGGATGAGCTTGAACTCTCCCTCTCAGGAGTCAGGTGCAGAAGGTTGGTAAGGTAACGTTGTGGTGCACCTGCCTGACCATGTTCTTGGCTTGATTGATGACTGCAGTGTGAGAACTGGGGAATAAAACATCATCCATGGCTGGGCACATGGATGGCTGGGGATGTGTTTGGAGCTACATGGTTCACTGCTGGACTACATGGAAAGCAAGCAAGTAGGAAAAGGGGGAGAGGAGCAGCAACAAGCAACATGATCCTGGTGTTGTTGACATCAGCAAGAGGAAGGTTCTACATCAGCCCTGGGCAGTGTTTGCCAGTTCAGAGTGTGGCAGCTGAGATCACCAGAGTGGGACACAGCTTTGCCACAGGGGCCCAAACTGCAGACAGAGCAGGGGGGGTTGTGTGCTTCTGAAAGGAAGGAACAAGCAAACTCCTGAGTACACATTCAGTTGCTCCAAGTCAGACAGCACCTAACACCAAATAATGTTTCACATGAATCCCCAGCAGAACTGGGAAGAAATCGGCAGTAATGGTTTTGGCACAGGAATTCAGTTACTCTGAAAACCACAGTGACAGATTTTACTGAGGGCAAAATCATTGGGAGGGGTACAGGACATTGTCACACTGTGGGGCAGGATGCTCAGAGGGAGGATATTCCATTGCAAAGTGAAGTGGTGAGGTAATGGGAGCATTATTTTATAAACTGCATACACAGCAATGACAACTTAAAGCTTCATGTGCTGGAATGTCTTGAAATAACAGAAAAAGAATTCATCCAACCAGATAACAGGCACAGAACACTGTTAATGGCAGTGCCAGCAGTAAAACCAGGAGGAATTCTGTAGGCTTACATTGACCTGGGTGCAGACCGACATTCCTTGTGTGTGTGTCAAACAGTTGCTTATTTTTTCCTCCACAGAAAGGTTAGTATAGGAAAATAGAACAATATCTCAGATGAATCTACCATACATTATTATTTACTAGCAATGATGGCTCATGAAAAATGGGCCCAGATTATGCTGTACATTCTCTGAGAAAACACACTGGAGGTTCCTGAGCCTGCTTATAAAAAGAGTGCAATACAAATCAAAATAGTAACAGTGACCTGAGCACTCTGTTATTGTGCAGGCAAAGCATCAACCTTTGTACTTCCCAGGAGCAACACCCAGAAAACTGATGTGACCAGGGAAAACAGAGGTGTGGCCAGAACCATGTCCCGTATGAAATGTGATGATGTTGGCGATCACATGGTTTGTTATTTTGCCCTTTAATACACTTTTCGGTGTGGTAAGTGAAGGCACATTCCTCAGCATAATATAGAGAAGTTCTGCTAAAAACACCAACTACCATTTAGCAGTTCCTGACAACTAGTGCTGCTTGGGGTTGTAAAAGATCCCAGCAAGGGTCAGACCGTGCAGACCCCAGAAGCATTACCAAAGGATGAACACCTCAAGCAGGGCTGGAACTGGAATTGATTTTAATTATTATTAATATTGTTGCCACTGATTTCTGCAGGAGCCTGTTGGATCCAAAGCCACCCTACAATCTCCCTCTGTTATCTGCCCCCAACACTGGCCCAACTGTTATAAAACTTGACATTCCTCATGTCTTTTATTCAGTTTATTCTGTGGCACTGAGCTGCTTGTCCGTCATTGCTCAGCTTTTCTCATTGCAGTTATCCTGTCTTACAAGACTTTCATGGCATTCGCTCCCCTCTCTCTGCAGTCTCAACCAAGCCCTTCTACCATCCTGAGTTGTGCCCAGCTCTTCTCAGTAGGCAGCAGCACCTCACTTTTTATCACAGTAGTGTCTCATTATTTTTTACTACTATGATTGTTTATTTTCTTTAGGGTTTTTTTTCCAGCATCCATTATTTCTCTTGGACTTTGCAAGGGTTTGGTTTTGTGATATGCTAAAAACTTTCCATTCCCTTTGGCTTCTGCACCATAAAGAAGTCTGCACTATGTTGGACAGAACCACTATGTTCACATGGTTAAACTCAATGAGCTTAAGTTATCTTAAACTCATTCTGCACTGTTAGGATGTGCTCTCCATTAGATATTACAGGTGTACACTTTAACAGCAAATATTTTAATGTAACTATTTCAAAAGTTCCCTTCCCTTCCCTTCCCTATTTCTGCTTTTTAAATTTTAAAACTAAATCATGTTTTCATCATTACAGAATAGTTTTGATGTTTTCCTTGACAACAACTGACTCAAAAATAGCCTTCACTGCTGGATTTCCTTTTCCATAAGGAAGTTGTAATTCTCAATAAATAAACGCAGGCACAAGAGGAACCAGTGCCACTCATTGTTTAGGGAAATAATTTGGCATTTCATGAGTTCTTTGTGGCAGCTGAAAAGGATGGTCAGTAACAATCCCTGTTGGGAAGGCTCTGGGCACTTCCTTCTAGCAAGCACCACAGTTGTGGGGTTTTATAATACAATCTTGCAGATTTGCTAAATCACATGTGTGCATGTTACTCCAGCTGTTGTTGGATGCACAAATTAAATCCATATGTAAAATAACTAAAATGTTATTTATGAAGTGCTGACTTGGTACTGTCTATCTTGCAGAATGCCCTTGTGAGCAACAGTTGAAGGATAAAGGGAACTCTGAAGGAGGAATTATATCAAAAAATGAAATTAGTTACGGATTCTTCCTTTCATCACCATGAATCCAATCAGGAATCATGGTCATGGCAAAAATAATATGCTTAGTGGAGAGTGTTCTGTGTTTTTCATTATTCTTATTCTCCCTGGTTTGGAAAAATAATCATTGAAATAAACTCTAGACCTAGAAATACAGACTTCCATTGATTTATAGAAAAGAGAGAAGAAGCAAAAGGCAGAAACCAGACAAATAAAGTCTGAAATGTTCTAAATGTTAAATCCAACATATACTACTATATTTTCTGAATCTTCTTAATTTGCTTAAACTGATTCTAAAATCATTTTAATTTACTGTTTATGGCAGCAAAACAAATCCAAGAATGTGCTCAACATTTTTCAGACTGGTTGTTATATCAAGGATCTGGAGATACTCCGAGAATAACAACACTGTACAACCCCTGGGCATTGTGTGTCCCAGCCTTGTAGTTATTTACAGACATTTTCAGACAAATGTGCTCAAATTTTTTTCTGTCTCATGTTTTTATAGATCTAATACATCTGAGTAAATCCAACTAAACATTCCACTGACTGAACTTCCAGGTATCATCGAGATAAAAAGAATCATAGAATCAGAATGAATTGGGTTGGAAAAGACCTCCGAGATCATCAAGTCCAACCCTTGGTCCAACTCCAGTCCCTTTACCACATCATGGCACTCAGTGCCATGGCCAATCTCAGCTGAAAAACCTCCAGGGATGGGGAATCCACCCCCTCTCTGGGCAGCCCATTCCAATGCCTGAGCACTCTCTCTGCAAAGAAGTTTTTTCTGCTCTCCAACTTCAATTTTCCCTGGCAGAGCTTGAGCCCGTGCCCCCTTGTCCTATTGCTGAGCGCCTGGGAGAGCAGACCAACCCCCACCTGGCCAGAACTTCCCTTCAGGAAGAGCGTAAATCGAATCAGTGACATGCCATGAGAAGACCACATTAAAAAAAACCAAAACAAAACAAAGCAAAACAAAACAAAGCAACAAAACCCCCCTGCACATTTGAGTATTTTATCTTTTTTTCTTATTGCTAATCTGTCAGCTAATAGTGAAGAAGGCATTTAGTGAGTGGACACAGCAGAAGCAGCACTGTAAAACAAGGGGAGCATCATTCCCTGCTGGGTAAGTGTGAGCTCAGTGCCCATGTATGGATCCTTATATGAACACAGACAAGGCAGACTCAAACACAGACTCTTCCTCCCCTGCCAAAGGAGACTGGAAGTGAACTGAAGTGCAAAAAGAGACAGAAACCACTGACTTGGGTGGAATGTGAGACATGCTTTCTCCTTTGTTTTCCAGCATGTTTGACTATTAAGAGAAAACATTTTCTCGAGCTTTGAATCTTTCCTACTGTAAGAGCAGCCAAAGCTAAAAGGTGCTGAGCACTTTCTGAGAAGGTGCAGAGCTCTGGGAATTCCCAGTAAGGCAGGGAACGCTAAAGGAACAGCCTTTGGACACTGAGACACGTTTGCAGCTTTCAAAATGGAACGTTTGTGTGTAATAAAACTGCCCTGCTGGTACTAAATCTAATCAGGACCACGTGCCCCATCTCCCATGTAAGCATGTTTTGGAGAATACTTTCTACAATAGGTCATCTGTGGATTCAACCACAAATGAAATGTCTTGCTTATGTTGCACTCCCTTTCCTGCCTGTCTGCCCAGAGCAAAATGAACTGTTTCTTCAGTTATCAAGCAGCCTGTCTCTCTCTCTTCCTCAGTCCCAACATATTCAGCATCCCTCCAGGGTTATTGTATTCCTAAATTCCCTCTATGCACATAGATACACACATGCAAATGTGAGGATATCCTGACAGTGCCTTGTTGCCATGCAAACTGGAAACAAATACAGAATGCTTCTGACTGAAGAGCCTCCATGGAGCACTCTGTCACTGAAAAGCTATTGGTTCTAATTATAGGTACCTGAACTCAACAGAGTCCTAGGAATTGCTAAGAATTTGGAGTAATAAAACCAGTATCCAGCCAGACTTTAAATCTTGTAAAAAAGTATGAAAGTCAAAATTACTAAAAAATAAAAATTAAAACCCCCTAGATGTTTTCTTGCTTATACACTCCCACTGTCCATGAAGCCACTTGGCCATTCACCAACATTTCTGAGGAAGCTTTCTATCCTCAGTTAGAGCTTAATACCATTTCCTAGGAAAAAGTTTTTGGAAAAAAAGGATTTTTATCCTTCAGCATGTTAAAAACTTGCAGGTTCTCCTTTTACTTATTATCTCACTTTTTATTTATCAGATTCCTTGGAAAAAACTTTTCTGACCCTTTCCCATATACTTTCCTGCACTAAAATTCTGTGCTCCTTCCACTGTACAGAGAAAAGTTCCCTGTTTCTTGGTTCTTTGAGAGACTGGATGGCTCTTTGTGGATTTGTGGTGCTGTTACCACTGCCCTGCCAGCCCAGCCCTCAATGCCTCCTATTGCTGAAATGACTCAGCTTTTGATACAAAATGCTGTTTCATTTTCCTACTTGAAAGTTGAACAGTCTTCTGGTCTGCTTGTCCAGTGTACTTTGAGAAAAGTCACATACCAGTTTGGTTTTAATTTTTAGGTGCTCACTTGTCCTTCAAGGTTACTCTGCTGTTGTTCTCACAGTGCAGCTCCTGAATGGGAGGGATGGACCCTCAAACTTGACACAGGAAATAATTAAAATTCTTTGTATTCTTGAAGCAAACTTATGCACATTTCCAACCTTTTCCCACTTCTCTCACACAAAGCTGTAAAAGCCAACAAACTTCTGCCGTGGGATGGACTGTTGTGGGATTGACCAAAAGTGCATTTTTTGAGTCAATCCTATAGCATATGTGAAGTAATGAAAACCAAATGGAATATATTTGTAATTTCCTCAATATTTTGCTGTCCTTAAAAGCTTTCTGAGAAACTACACCTGTTTCATTAGCACTGATCAGTTAATCATAACCCAATTTTGAGTTATTGGCCCATTTTAAAGTGGAGGAAATAACAGCAAAGAGATCAAATGGCTTTTTTTCAGACACAACAGAAACAGGAACGTTGTTACTCCAGCAACATACAGAGGCTGCTTCTGAGATTTGTGCTTTAGGGCTGCACAAACAGACAGTTTCCAACCCCACAGAACCCAAATGCTAAATGAAGGCAAAGAAGAGATCATAGTGGGAATGGTGGGACAGAGGGGCAAAGTGAGTTCCCTGTGGTCACACAGACAGAAACCCAGCCCTCTGACTCCACACCGAGATAAACACAGGATAAATGGCAAACCTGCTTTCCAGATATAGCCCAGACATGTCACTTCATGCCATAGGAACCAAACTACCCTTTTCCTTCCCCCATCAACCTTTTCTCATCCTTCTCCCTTTTTTATGTGGTCTTAATCTCATGTGGTATTGCAAAGGTTTTTTGGTACCTACATATAGTCTTGGACAGCAAACAAAGCTTTGGCTTCTTTAGAGGAGAGATCCACATTCTCGTGTGAAAGAGATCCATCATCAGCCAGAACAGGACCCTCCTTTAGCTCTCAGAGCTGCAAATACTTTATAACATATGCTCCATCAATGTTCTGGCAGAACTATTCCAGTAATGACTGCAGGGAAGCAATAAATTGGGAAACACCTATTAGAAAACTTCTTATGTGAAAGTCCACAAGAAGATGTATTAAATGTTTGCATTTTTTCTATTCCTTTTATTTCAGTTAGCAACACATACAGTCTGCATAAGTTCCCCTCAAAGAAAACCAACAAGTCAACTGGGCTTTATAAAAAACAGAAGTTAATGGTAAATGAAGTCCAACAGGAAATTATCAGAATTATTAATACATTTTGGAGATTTTTTT
The DNA here is from genome assembly GCA_013396695.1 of Sakesphorus luctuosus. Taxonomy (NCBI): domain Eukaryota; kingdom Metazoa; phylum Chordata; class Aves; order Passeriformes; family Thamnophilidae; genus Sakesphorus; species Sakesphorus luctuosus. The sequence continues at coordinate 460,392 of VWZD01011790.1, forward strand.
ACAGTTTAATTGTCTTTAAGATTTGTGTGAAAGATTTAATTGCTTATATAACAAGTTTTGGGTTTGTCCTTTGGTATACTTGATTATCAAGAGTTAAAGTCCTGGTGAAAATTATATTGCACAAAGCATGAACTGTTGTGGAGTAACCTCTGGTTCAGTGACCCCTGGAGTAGCCGAGCCACGATCAGGGGGGAGCAAGAACTCTCTGCCATTTTCCTCCTCATTTCCCAGTTGGACAAGAAGTGCAAAGAAGCATTTCAAGACTCAGTGGGGACAATCCTTGGCTCTACTCATGACTCGAGCATTCGTGAGACTGTGTGAGCCCAAGTGAAATGTTAAATAAATGTATTTTTTTCAAAATTGCAATCTTTGAAAGAGAGAAAAGGATTGTTGTCTCTTCCACAGGTTACCTGGGCTGCTCCTCAGAAAGGCTCAGAAAGAAGTCTTCTATTAACTGTAAAGACTGTATCTTATTAGGTTTGACTTAGGGTTTATATTGACTATTTAATAGCTTAACATTTGAATGTCTCTTTAGAAAGAGTAAAAATAAAAAGTTTTTTATTTCCCTCCTCCTTCACCTAGAAAAAAAGAGTTACTTTTTTCCATAAAAGAAGGGTTTTTATACAAGGGCTAAATCTTGTTAAATTGAGTCTAAAGCAATTAACCTATTTCTTACTGTCAGATTTAATTGTACTTTGACCTAGTTGAGACTAAAACCTGTGCTATACCTGTCCAAATTACCTTTAGCATTGAGCCTGAAAAATCATCACAGCTGGAACAGGCTGTGCACAGAGGAATGAAACCAACTCCAACCAGGGGCTGCCAGGTTTTGGATCAGCAGTTTGAAGACTAAGCAGTTCCAAGAGAAAAAGAGATGTTATGCTGCTTTCAGGGGGTCTGTTCCAAGTTCTCCCTGGGTAACTGTCAATGAAATTACTCCAGATCTACATAAGTATTAGTTACAAGTGAAAAAAAATCACTAATTTTACAGAATAACCCAAAATCAAAAGAAAAAGCACACAGAGAACCTGTATTTACTAGTTTTGAATCCACTGGTTTCTGAGGAATTGCTCTAAAATACTGATCTTGCTCTTTCCATCATTTGTTTATGACTCTCTACTATGAAAACATGGAGACATATTTGGAATGTAACCAGATGCTCCTGTGAACACAACTAGTGTGACCAGGAATCCCAGGTTATGTTGTTCACCCTTTTTTTCAGTCTAGGTTAGATCACACAATCAGAAATTCAGTGTGTAATTTGTGTTGTGTTTTGGCTCTGAAAAAAGGTATTTTGGAAAATGCTTTGATGACACAGTTTGTTCAGTGTTTAAGCTGAATAATTAGGGGACACCCACACACATATGTATGTATAGGGCACAGTGTTGCACCTTTAAACAATGCAAATATCTCCTTTATACTACAGCTGTTTGGAGACCACTCAAATGGTGGTCTTTCTATTTTAGAGTCCTGCCCTAAATTACAGACAACCACAAGTGGGAGGCAGTCTGAGTATTTGCAGAGAAAAAAAGAAGTTAAAAATACCTTGTAGCAGCTTGTTAGAGCAGGAAATCACTTGACTGGACCAAGGTCTGTGGCATTTGTCACTCTCATAGAGCTTGTTTTGACTCCACTGGAGATTGCATGGGATGATTGAATACTTCAGTTTCTCCCTCTTTTGCCTGAAAAAATGACCAGCAACCAGGATTATCACCTTCTGACAGATGGAAAACAACTGTTGTGTGTTCTGTAAGAACTTCGGCTTTCCTTTCTGTTTTGGTGGATGTTCAGTGATGCAGTTCTACCTCTGCTCCTTCATGTTACAGCAGGCAGGAGCAGGACAGGAGGGTGACATTCTGAGGTTTGCCTTGGCTCTTGCATTGCTGACCTGCAGCCTGACTGCACAGAGACCTGCACAGAGAGAGCCCATGACCCCATAAATCCTGCAAGCTGCAAAAGGCCATGGCCACGTCAACTGATTCATTTCTCTGTTACTGGAAAACTGACTTTCCTACAGTAACAAGCTGTACTTTAAAGGTCACTGTGAACAGGGCTCTGATAAATCAGGCTTGACAGCCACAGAGTGGGGCCATAACAAAACAAGAAGCTTTAAAATAAGCAAACAAAGAAGTAGGTAGAACAGCCCAAACTCCATTTTTGCCTGATTAGAACAGAAAGCCCATAAGTAGGAAAGCAGAACATTTTCTGCTGTCTGGGGCATTTTTCAGGTGCCCATCACAGTTTTAATTCCAGGAGGGAGGGAATCTCATACAGTTCTCTATCCCATACACTTACTACTAGACACATGTAGACAAGCTGCTCATTTCTGCAGACAAAAAAAAAATCCTAAGCAGAAATTATTCTTTACACTTCCTGCCCATAATGGTACCTGCAGTTGTCACCTATTGTAAGACTGAAAATAGAGTGATGAGATCAAATATATTCAAGTGAAATTTTAAGCCCCAGATCATCTGGAATAACAATTACTCTCAAGATACACTAAGTTGAGTGCAGTGTTATTGACTAGTGCTGTCTGTGTACCAGCAGCATGCACAGACCCACAGTTTGTATAATCCAGCTCTCTGCATACTCAGGGTGCTTGTTTGTCTCAGCAGCCAGAAAGGCACAGACTGCATCCACAAGGGCTGGACCAAACTTTTAAGTTTCTTAGCTAAGTTCAAACATAAGAATTTCATTTTAAAAATATAAAACATATTGAAAATCCTGCCTTTGTGGAGCATTAGCACCCTTAATTATAATTAATTTAGCAAGAAGATAGAGGTATTCAGCACTAACCTGTTTTTTTGCTTGTAGAGAAAAATGCCTATCAAAATACAAACAACTAGATTTTTTAATTAAAAATAATACTAAGATGTCAAAATAATCTACATGCAATGGTGAGTAAAAATCAGATCTTATTAGATGAACAGAACATAAAACCCAGGATGGCTGCTGCAGGTTTTTCCATAAAGAAGTTCTTAGATAAAAGATATCTGACCAAGCAGACAGGCCAGAAAAATGTCAACTCATCCACTGTGGAGAAGCTTGTCACAAACTGTAAATAGTTCTGCTTTGATATCACAAATAAAGGCATTCATACAGACTGGAATGTTTGGTTAATTGTATGTGACTGTTTCATTGATGTGATATGAAAACTCCCAAGGCAACTTCTAAATTTTATCTAAGACTTCCTTTTCCTCATTTAAAGCTGAATGATTTCCTTCTATGGTTTTATCAATGGGCCAGAAAGGCTGATAAGATTGCTTCCTTCCTCCGTTAGATGTGTTTGGACTTCTGCCATCTGTCTTGAAAAGTAATACATTTGATTTCCTGTCCTGGGTAGAGCACCAAGTGGGAGGCAACTGCCTTCATTCATAAAATGTAACTGGAAGATTAATGCAGGCAATGGAAAATGAAGCCAAGAGATGGGTTTGCATTTGAGCTGCTCCAATTCTCAGCTGTTGCACCCCAATAATTTGCTGCTCTCAGGGCACTGCAAGAGCACCACGAAGCAGGAGGGAAGTGCTGAGGCTCTGAAACTCCCCTCCCACCTCTCCGTTGTGATTCCACTCTTCCCCCCTTCCCAATTGCACACTTCTGATACAGAGCTCTGCTCTTATCAATCCTTTGCACACCAGAATGAAGTAGGTGTGAGGGAGATGAAAGCATGACCTCATTTAATCCTCCACTGTACCTCTCTGATGAAGGAGAATTTCTAGGGCTGCAGCCAAAAGTGATTCTGCACTTTTGTGGCATAATAGGAAAGCTCTCTCCCTTCCTACTTCATTCCCACAGCAGGAAGAATAATTTGGACTTAACAGAATCTTCAGTATTTATCACACATCCCCTACTGGACTTCAGCCCAACACGAGGGAGTGCAGCAGCTCCAGGAGCTCGACACAGCTCCTGTGTGTAAGTGCTAAGGGGCATGAATCATTCAGTCATCTATTTCCTGAGCACAAGCACAAAGGCAACAGCCGTTTTTACAAGATAAACAATATCACATCCTCCTGGACCTAAAAGAAAGAATCAGTCCTGAACTGCTATATGTTGCTTTAAACAGAAAAGACCCCCACTGATTAATAAAGTTCCCATAGCTTTTTTTGTGTCAGTTTGAAACACATTTAATTTGTGAGGCAGCCATCTAATAGAATTGGCCTCAGTCTGGAGTAGCATTCTCATTTCTTTGCCAGAAGCACCTCCTGCAGCCCTCAGTGCAATGTGAATTCCATATTCTCACTCCAGAAAGGGATGTGTTTCATTGAGGAGCGCTCTCTCCTCACACAGGCAGGACACAGTTCCTTACTGCCTCAGCTCCCCAGCCTGCAATGCAGGGCTGAACAGCCAGGCTTTCCCACTGCCCTTCTTCTCCTTTGGCTGGCTCAGCTGCTGTGGCAGTGAAGCCACCAGTAGTGCTGGCTGCCCACCCTGAGCTGTGCCCATCTTGGCAGCTGCTTCATGCAGTTTTGCTACTTGCCTTCCTCAGGATCAAAGAACACCAAGGTCCCTGTCCAGCCCCTCCTACACTCGTGTTAATACATCCCCCCTTCTCCTCTAAGTTCTCTTAAATTATTGTGGTTACAATTCCAGTCCTCTGTTCCTCTTTTCCTCTTCCTAAAAACTTCCCTTTCCTTCATGCCCACCTCCACCTACCCTCTGAATTCTTTCTTAGCTAATGGCCAATCTTCGCGAACGAAGATTTGGGAAGGGCTCACCCCACGTGGATGTGCCCTTCGAGCCTGCACAGGTTTTTTTTTTTTTTAGGTGAGGCTCAGCATGGGCAGAACTGGCCCCACCGTTTAAGTCCTGAGGTTCATTTGCCACGGCCGAGCAAGCTTGGACAGTGACAGTGAAGTCTCCTTGGGACTTATCTACAGCACCCGGTACTAACCGGGGCTGATCCTGCTTGGAATCCGAGATCTGATGGGATTGGATGGCAGGGAGGCTTTAACTGCCAGGGGGACGGTCCATACTGAGACTCGAACTCGCGACCTTGGGAGTTGGAGACTGGAGTGCTCTCCACAAACCACAGTGTGAAGAGCATTTGAGTTGCTCTCCTTATGAGGCTGCACTACAACTGCCAGGATACCCTTTGTGGTCACTCACCAGCCCTGCTCCAACACATACTGAGACATTGCAGAGGTCTGGGCATTTCTATGGTTGTCTCAGAAAACCTGTGATGTGTTTGCTATCCATAAAACTATTATGGGAAGGGTGGAATAGGCTGCCTATGCCTACATCATATTACACAAAAAATTGTTTTCATGCAAGGCTTTTTCTTAGGGGCAGCATCTACATGATAATACAAATACAATATAAAATTATTAACCAGGTTACATTCAAAGAATAAAACACACAGAGACACAAGTACTTATAAACATCTATCTATCTATCTATCTATCTATCTATCTGTACTTATGCACATAGACAAAAGCACTTATATGGAAGTGGTTTAATGATTTGGTCCTTTTTTAAAATTTCTTAAATTCTGTAAAAGCCTAAGCAAACAAATTCTGTGCTCCCAAACTTCAGACAAAAAATGGTGTCATCCGTTCAATTGCTGAGAGTTGCATTTGAAAGAATCCCTAAATTATGATAAAGTTGAATATAGCTCAGAAAAAAGTGCACTTCTAGTGAAAACAAACCTCTTGAGGAGATTTAAGAGGTGAAGTCATAATGTGGGCTTCTTACTGCCAGAGGAAAGCACTATTAACCCATATGGAAATGCTGACTGCTCTGGCAGTAATCTGAATATTTGGGGTATTAGAGGTATTATTCTTCAAGAGATTTTAGTTTTTAGATTCATTAAAATTTGAGTTTTAATTCTAAAATCTAAATCCTATGTCTTTACCCCAGAAAAAAAAGCAATGAAAACAGTGTAAGGGAAGCAACACATGAAGAAATCTTGCAAAGCAATTAGGTTTAATTTTCCATGACATATAAATATATGTGGTGTAGTGGTCTGGGTGCAGTAGCAAAAGTAAGGATTTTTGTACTCCCAGTCCTGCCTGGCTCAATCAGTGGCCTTAAGAAAGCTCTGTGGACCTATCAGTTTTTCAGAGTGGTTAAAGTTCAGTAAGAAGCAATGATATTAGTCTAATGAAATTTTTACTACAAAGAAAGAGATCTATAACTTTCAAATGGGACAGGAAGATTTCCTCAAGTGATCCATTAAGGAACAGAAAAAATGGGTATAGAATAAAATATTTGCTTGCCTTGTGGATAGCAGCAGAGGTTGGACCTTTGCAGAAAAGGCTAAATAATGTAGCACAGACTAAACCCCACAGGTTCTACAGAAAACAGAAAAATGTTCTACAGGACTGTTACTTGTCTAAAAAATATTATGCAATTTTCTACAGAATCATAGTCTTTCTTTGGAAATTTTAGAAGTTTATAGAAGACATATCAATTTCTGTTTATATTGATTATTATGATCGTTATTATGATCTGATATCTCTAGATAGCTTGTGATTTTCTATTAGAACTGAAAAGCCATCCTTTAAAGAACAAATCAGACTTCCAGGCCTGCAGCCCTATGCTCCTTGTTCAGATTTTACAGTAAAATTCTACCCAGTAAGTTTTCACAGACAGAATCTCAGACTATTCTGAGTTGGAAGGACCCACAAGGATCATCGAGTCCAACTCAAGTCAATGGCCCAGAGAGGGGATTGAACCCATGACCTTGGCGTTACCACAACAAAGTTTTAACCAACTGAGCTAATCTCAGGGGTCTTTGCCTTTGCTTTTATACGTGGCAACTGAAGTATAACACACAATAAATATATAGATTATAGACAGATGAACATGTTTGAAACTGAGTCTTGATTTTACAGCATTAGGAGACACTTTTGTTGTTTTTGTTTTGCTCCTCTGTGTTACAAAGTTGTCACCTCACTGCATGTTATTTTGACATCAATTCTCAAAGTATTCTCAACCCCCACAGTCAGCACTTCTGAGACAGATCTGGGGCAGCCTCTGCTCTCTCCAGCCCTGTGGGGTCCCTGCTCACCTGTCACATTCAGTGGCAAAAGGACAACATTGATCTCAGCTGAATAACTGCAAATTTATATACGTTCAAAAAGAGACATTTAGAAAGTCATTCTGCCATATTCACTTAATCACAATGAAACCTGTAAGATTGCCTGTGCTTTTAGGAAGTCAGCCAGAAGTTCCACATTAGACTGTACTGTATGGCCATGGGATCAGACCCCTGGTAAAAGTGATGAAACTGAAGAGACTTAGCTCAAAAGTGAATTGACTGGATTCTCTGAACCTGGAATTTTCTTTCCCCAAAATACATCCTCATTCCTCCTGCTATGTTTTAATGTAACTAACAATATGCCCTCTCTTCAGTAGTATGGTAAATGGCCTCCTAAGTGTCATTATATAATTTGTCTCTCTTTGCTAGAAACTTCTTGATAACTTAGCTCTTAACTTTGTATACTGGGACATTTTTTCTTACTTCTGGAAAAGCTGCACAGAGCTGAGAGCCACAAGAGATCCACACAGCTCCAAATGAACTGGACATATTGTCTTTCCAGCCACATGTTGGCCAGGAATGTATGGCATTCCCAGCCTCAGAAGCATAAACGTCAAAGCTGGAAAATGGAACAACTGTACACATCAGGAATCGCTTATTTAATGCTTTATGTCCATATGCAGCTTGAAAACTTGTGCAGGCTGTGATTTTCCTTACTCAAATAAGGGAAAATTATGCAAAAAAATTTACAAATTTTCAGCACAATAATTCTTAGTCCATTGTTTGAATAAATCTTGAAAGCCTTTGCCATTCCAAATGTGTATTTTGAGAAGTGTTCCCAGAAACTTAGGTCAGCAGACAGGGTTTTCTTTCCTTTTTGACAAATGACAGACAGGTAACCAGAGTATGTATGTATGGAAAATTGATTTTATAAGTGCTTTATAAAGATTTTTTTAAGTATTCTTCCAATTTCTGTTGGCACTTTGCACTTACTCACCTACGTCTCCATCAGGTATTTCAGAATAACCTCCAAAATTTAAAGAAGTCATCCAAAGTAACACAATCACCCTCCCTCTCTAAATTGGTCTCTCTTCTTTCCTGGTACAACGCAAACATGTCCAAGCACTGATGGACAGAGTGAGGCTGAGCCATTGCCTTGGGTGTATGCCTGATTGATTTGCTCCCATCCTGTAGGGACCCTGACTGTGAACAGGAGGGGGGTTAGTTTCTTTGAATATCTTACAGTAGTTTTCATCTCCAAGTGTTAGTGAGACAGTATTATTTTAATGTTATTTCAATTGTGATAGTATCTAGAAACTTCATCTCTCCATACTGTGACATTTCCAGCACCAAGGAATTAATGCCAGTCCCTGTCATTTCAGCTATCTGCCAAGGCATGATGGTCCCCCTGTATTCCAGCAGACTTTGTTCATCAGCTCCTGAATGTTCCAAGTGACATTTTTCCCCAGCACTTATTCTGGGAGACTATTTCACAATCAAATAGGTCTCTCTGTCACAAACCTCCTTCTGCTATTCAGCTGCCAATTCCTGTTTCCCTTTAAAACAGTGTTTCTGTTCCTGTTGCCCAAAGCACCTCAGCACAGGATCCCTGGTAAGGGCCACAGGGGGTTGGGCTGGTTGGGTTCTTTCACATCTGCAATAACTGTACAGGAACTAAAAAGCTTCTCAGAATTTTCACATTTTATGTTTTGAAGTATAAACTAAATAAACAACTACAACACTCCATTGGGATGCCCAGAAACAGAAGAGTATCAGCTTGTAATTACACGAAGACTAAAACTTCTTTATCCAAGGCTTAATTTGTAATATTTTCTTTATCTCCTATCCTGACTGCCGCTGGACTGCTTTTGCTGTCATCATTCTTGCACCATTTTTTGTTGACTGTTCTACTGTCCAAATTCTATGATACTGTGAGAGTCAAAAATGCTTAATCTGTATTATCTTTCCTTTTTTCTGTTGAGTTAACATTAAGGGAAGTTATTTTTGGTTTATAGTTTGGGAGAAGATTGAGACAACCTGGACCTTTGCCTGCATTCAGACCAGGTCTAAGCCTTTAAACACTTAGTTGTTAAGTTAAATTCTTCTGTAACAAGGGAGAAAAAAGAGATCTGCTTTTAAATTTGTTACATTTTTTTGTAATTTGACATTGTAATTGGCAACTATGAAGCTCTGAATGTCCTAGGAGAAATTAAGAATATTATATTTAATGCCTCAGTTTTTAGATTGTCATTTTTAAAATTCAGTGGCAGAGAGAGAAAAAACCCCATTCCTTTATTTGTAAAGTGGGCATACATAGAGCTTTTAACTCTATGTTTCTCCTAATCCTTCAGGAGCCTTTACAGATACAAGCTGATTTTAGATTTAAAAGCATAATTAATCCCTGGAACAGATGTACTGACAAATATCCTCTACATGAAAGAAACATTGAAACCCCCAGACATCAAAAGATGATGTGCCAGATCTGAATAAATAAATTAATACCTTTAGTAAGACCACGGCCCTAGTGATCTCACTTCTAAAAACTTATTGTTTGATAAGCCTAACCCACAGCACATGGAATCATTATTCTGTGTGTCTGTGTCTGTCTGCTGGTCACTGCATTCTTCAGGCAGAAGAAATCCTGCTTGCGACGGAGTGAAAGCAGAGTGGCTGCCGAACATCTGTGAGAAATTGAGCACTGCTCATTTATAATCTGAAACCTGAGTGGACAACTCCTTGTTGGCCTCTTCTGTCTAGACTGATGTTGTTCCCCACCCCCATTTCTATGTATAAGGGTCAGCCAGGAACCTGCAGGACAGAAGGAAAATGGTCCAGAATGACTAAGACTTGCATTCAAGTGATCAGAGCTCACTCATTTCTTCCACCTCCATCAAAAATATAAGTAAGAGGAAAGGTTGATTTTAGAGTTGACACCTATGAAAATAAAATGCCTGGCAGAGGTTCTAAGAAAAGGCATGCCCTGATTTTAATTTGTGTTATGTAGAGGGCCTCTAAAAGTGAAAAAGCATGTGGTGTGCTCAAGGCCTCTTGCAGCTAAAGAGACTGGAATGAGGGTAAGTTCATTTATGCCCTCACTTTATTTACAGTCCTTTCCACATGAAGGTGCTTTTTTAATCCCTCAGTTTCATCCTTAACTCCTTCTTTGAGCTTTTACCACTAATAAAAACCTGTCTTACAAAGAACACTGTGGCATGTTAGTTAAGCTTCCCAAATCATGCTTAGCTTGAAAAAAATCAAGGATTCCTTCCTTTAACAGACTGGAAAACAGAGTTATGGCAATGCACTTTTAGGAAGAATGGTGAGGAAGATGTCTAAATTTACATGCCAACATTTTGAAGGAAGAGCAACTGTAGGAAGTCAGAGGGTGAAGTTTGAAAGGTTGATAATTCAGAAGTAAGTTAATGACTAATTTATAACACAAGCCTAGCTATGAAATTGTATATGTATAAGACTGCCACCTCCACTGTATCAGTGTGTCCATAATGGGTTAAATAAACACAGTCATATGGGCAAGGTGGAAAGGTTTGAACCCAGTTAGTCCCAGCATGAAGCCAGTACAGTTCATAGGTCATGAGCTGCACAGAGACGATTCCCAGTGAAACTGGAGTTGTGCTGCACTGGATCACACCAGTGACAGGAACGTGCAGAGCCACGATGTGAGGAAATCTCATGTATTTAATGAACTTTGAAAAATTACTTTTTTTTGCCAGTAAGAGCTGTGCTTCTACATTTCAATTTCCTTTTCATCTGTGAGACGGGAGAGTATCAGCTTTCAGATGACCCTATTGTTATTTAATCAAAGCTCTTAGCATTTAATCATTATAATTCAGTTTTGTTCCAAATAGATTAGATGCAAGAATTTGTATAGTAACATCTGTGATTAACAAGACAAAATGCCTCTTCTTTAGTTCCCATGGCATTATCTCTACAGAGAGCTGGCTTTTTCTCCCTTTCAAAAATACTAAGTAAATCTAGGAATGCTGTTGTACCTTTATCCACTTTAATAGTGTAAATGTTCTGATTTGTGGGAAGTGCTTTTTGCTAATAATGACACAGTATCTAATAGTTTGTGCTAAATCTTTAATCAGTTTCCTTCTATTTTGCTGTTGCTCTTGGGTATAAAAACAGAAATGGTCACAGAACTGAGAAGTTGGAGAAAGATCAGAGGCAGTTAAAGAATAAAGGAAGAGCACATAAGTGCACTGAGGTTTGCTGATAAGCACAGCCCGGTGGGTGCTGCACTCACCCAGCACAGCTACAGCCACTCTCAAAGGCTGAGCTGAAACTTGGTATTTGACCGAACAGACACAAAGCTTGTAAATACATTATAGCTTATTTCTAGTAAAATCAGGTTTTATTACCATACAGTCTAGACCAAACCGAGATTGGAATTCAAATCTTCCTAGAGACTATGCAGCTAATATACTAGATAATATACCTGCCAAGAAAACATACAGTCTAAAGAATAGAAGGAAATCTTGAAGAAAGGTGGTAATTTTTTCCATTTTGCAGGTTGGAAACTAAAACACAAAACATTTTCAAGTTTAATCCAACCCCAGTGATTTCTCTGGGCAGTAATGGGGGCTGTACTGCACGATGTGGGACACAGGCAGCAGAGACATTGCTGGCCATCACCATGGAGGTCTGCAAGGACACACTGGAGGACTCTGGCTGTTTCTGGAGACTTCCCTCAGTTTACTGACAATGTGGCTTCATGAATCCCCAGGGGCAATAAAATTTAATACTGAGCTCATGAGGGAGTTTGGCTTTAGGGACACTATCACAGGTATTTTTTATCCACACACGATATAACTCAATGTTATATGAGCACTTGAATTTAGACCCAAGCTTCTCATAATTCAGACATAACCTGTTCCTCTAGTTTGAGTCCTTCAGAAATCAAATTATTTAGTTCATCCAAACACATGCAAGTCAGGATGTTTCTCTAAGTCTCTGGAGTCTGCAGAAGTAGGGCAAGAGATCTCATAACAATGTGTGTGACTTCAAGGAGAGTTCCCTGCCAGGTGTGGCTGCAGAATCAGACCTGATGAAGTGCTCCTGTTGCTCCAACTCCATTTCCCAGAATCCCCTGGGGAGCTTTGGTTCTGTGCATGTGATCCCAGGTACTTGTGTGTGAGCTACACAGACATTCCCTCATCATGGGGTGTATTCACGGACAACTGAGAGAAATTCTCATTCCAGTGATTTAAGAAGATTGCAATTGCTGAACTGGATCCATTACACTGCCAAATGAAACTATATTAAACTAAAGAATTGTAGGGTTTCTGTACATTCGATTCTTGACTAAAAGTCTGTCAGTCAGCTCACATTTTTGTACAGGCAATGGACTAATGACTATTATACTTAGTTTTGTACTTTATTGCTTTATCTTAATCACTATTTTGAAAAAAATGTGAATGATTATATGTAATTTATATTCTCATTCAATCCACAGTACATTTTACAATGTATTCTTTAAATCTTAAAATTTAAATGATTCTGTATTAATATTGCTTTTCCCACTGTGTTTCCACATACAAAATCGCAGCATCATTGTTGTAAGATTTCTGATCAGGAGCAAAGCACTTGGCAAAAGGATGTGTTCAGTTCCCTCAGTTTTCAGCAGGGCACATTAGCCCAGCACTGTGAGGGTACACAATGGATATTCCCTTGCAATCCCAGATGGATACAGTGTCTTTGCTTCGGATTTTAACCAGCAATATCCAGCCACAGGTCCCCTGAAAAACCAAAGTTCAACCTGTTTACCACATACCTTACAAAACAGCCCTCAGTGCTGCGGGTTTTGCAGACTTTACGTGGCCTGTTTAAAACTGCACAATAGGTCAAAAGTAACAAAATGCAACACTTTTACTATTTCACTGTTTCATTTTTGTTTCCTCGTTACACTTCATGTCCTTGAATTTAAACAACAATATTTACAATAATGCAGCTTTTGACAGCTCTGCAGTGGCACCGCAGCTTTATTCTTTTAAAAAATACCTATCATCATCTTCTTCCTTTAGTAATTTTTTATGTTTCCAATACTGCAAATAATCTGCCCTAATAAAGTAATGTACAGGTACAAGTAAATATTTAGACTCAGATCAGGATGCGACAATTATGACAATATTTAAAATTATTACTTTCGTATCCTTTCTGTCTTTGACAATATTCCTCAAACTAACATGACATATTGATCCTCAGAAAACCTCTCCAGCAGAGAATGTACCATACCCATACAACAATGCAATGACACAATGACATACAGAGTATTTGCAACTGCAGCATGAAAAATGTGCTAACATTGCTTAAAGCTTACCAGCTTCTTTTCATCATTTTACTGCCTCATTTAAGAAAGCATTAAATAATTGAATCATGCAAAGGCATTTTTAAACTGGAATGTATAGCTGATGACCTCGTATTTGCCACTAATGGGAACCAAAACTACTGTAGGATGCTTAGCTTAGTCAGTGAAAAACTCAAGTAAATTTCCATAAGCTTTAAGTCAGACCTTCAACCAAAATCTGTAAAAATTGTTTCCAACAATTCTGAGGCCATTAATTCTTCCTTAAAATGACATACCAACCTGCCTCATTCTTTTCTTATTAGACTTCTCTTCTGTCTGGACCCTGAAGGTTATATTATTCTTAAATGTGTATAAACCACATTTATTTCCATATTACACAAATACTCATTCTATTTCCTCTGAAAGTCTACTCCACACCTTCAGTACTTTTATTTTACATTTACTTTTAATATAGATTTATGCAACTCCAGATTTTAAACCACCTGCTTGCCTTACACCATTTATTCTGTGTACTTACTCATTTATTTTGGACATGAACACGCACTCACCCCCTCCCCACTGCCCTCTGCCACAGAGGGCACCTTCCCCTCCCCTGTCTGCAGCCGGGCTTGCAGCACCAGCGGCTGCAGAGGATGATGAGGGCCCATCAGTGGGTTTTGTATGTCACAAACTCTTCCCAGCACAGCCAAGGGAAGCAGGGGAGCTCCTGCCAGTGCAGCCTGCAGGGCTCTGACAGCTCAGGCTCCCACTGCAGGAGGGAGGGTTTTACAGAGAGGGCACTGGGGGTGCATCTCACTGCCCACCCTGCGAGACAACGACATGCTGCATATACAGTCCTGCTTTATTCCACAAAGTACAGCCACAGACTGGGGGACTGCAGATAAAAGCAAGCCTATGAGAAGTTTTAGATGTTAGGAGCTTGGACAAAGATCAGATGAGACTGCTCTGCCTGACAATTTGTTTTATGCCAACTGTCTGTAGTAAGCACTTTTTAAAGTGGGTTGAAGTACCTCCTTTCCTACCAGTACTCCAGTTCAAACCTCCTCATGTAAATCCTGGTCTGCCCTCAGTTTGTTCTTGTTAATCAGGAATTCTTGGAACAATGCAAACACTTTTGTATTTTTAGCACACATTATGTCTTCTCCATCTGCAAGACATTTATTTAAGCTACTTCCTCTCCTAGTGACTAAGCTATTCTACTATTCTGTATTGACTATATGGATTTATTATCATATTCCTATTAGAACATGAGATGACATTAGGATTTCTGATTTCATAAAACAAGCCAAAGATACAGGGTAACACAAATCAAATTAAAACTTAAATCAGTATCCTTTTGCACTTTTAGCACTCATTCTCACTGGAACAAAACATATGACTTCTGAACAACTTGGCAGGCTGCTCCCGGAGAAGGGCAGCACACAATGGATGCTGAACACAGGGCATCACTGCGACCTCCGCAGGGGCCACCTCCGAGGGCAGCCTGAGAGAAGCCACCAGCAGGAAGGAGAAGGGAAAGGGACAAGCCGAGGTGCAATGTGCCCTGGGGAGTTAGCTGGTCATAACAACTCGCTAATCAACAGCCTAACCCACCTCCTGCTAAGCTGACACTGCACTTCAGTTGATAATGCAACTTCCCAGCACCGTGTTTCAGAACAAGTTGTACTTGGCAGACTGCCATGGTGCTGAGTGATCCTTCTCCTGCGGGATTCCAGAGCTTCCACAAACATAACAGGTCACTTTCCGCTAATGTGACATAAAAGCAAGAGATTGAAAATGTCAGTGTTGACACTGGTTGGCTGATGAAATCAGTCTGCAGAACCAAGCTCTGTTTGCAAGGCCGGAGTGAAGGGGAACTGATGTAGCTCCCTCTGCCCCCACCCCGTGACTGCCCCTCTGCCACACAGACTCACCAGCACGCTGAACAGCTGGCTGGAGTCTGACCAGGACGGCCACCAAGCAAGGAATCTGAACCATTTTTAATGAGCAAACATGTAGATTTAGGGTGAGAATGGCTGAATACCAAATGCTGTACTGTCCTGCTGCATGAGCAAAGCCAATACTTGAGGTCTGAATACTAAATATGAATGAGTAGGATGGTGTACAAATAAACTTATGACCTGCAAAAATTATCTAGGCTTTAATGTTAGAAGATGGGATCCCAAAACTATGAAATGGAAGATGAAAATTGTTAAAATGCTGTGGAAATTCATCCATCAGAGTTACTATTTATATGTTTCATATTACACTGTAGAAGAGGATATGTCAAAACAAACAGGGGATTATTGATTCCTCTCTAGCTGGCTTACAGCTGTCTGGGTTTATCTCCCAAAGATGTGCTCTGTTCATATCAAGGAAAGTAAATTCTTTAAAGAAATCAGGAGAACTAGATCGATTCTCACAATGGCAGTTAACACCTACAGCATTCAGGAAAGAACAAAAATTTAAATCAGGATGGGTTTGCTTCCTTGAGACACTTTGGAAACAACAAAAGCCTCAGTAGGCCATTCAGTAAAGAACACCACTGTAGGAATGCCAATAATATTTTAGTCATGTACCATCCTCTAAATCCCATTACTTTTACAATAATGAGTAAACGAACTGTGAAAAGATGTTGTTATATGTTTATTATCTTATTTTGCTCAGTTGCAAGGTATGTTGTTTAATAAATCCTAGTGGTGTCAAAAGGACAGGGTATCTCTGACCTGCAGGCTGAAATGCATCACGGAGACACCCAAACCTGTCTTATGGGGTTAGTTCACCTGCCAAAAGCACTCCCTGGGGTATAAGGGAATTCAGTTGGGCAATTTACCCAACAGAACCCTACCCTTCTTTAACGTTCACCCACTGTAACAATAACTCAGGAGTGTCAGGCAGTTTACAACGGAACTACCATGGGGTTTTAGCTAATAACAAAATATTAATACTTAATTAAGGTTTTCTGAAACCAAATATTTGCCCAGAATGTAGGGCACCACAGAAATACCTGTGCTGTACCTGAACTGGCTCTGTAGGGAATGTTTACCCAGCACAGTGTTGGGCGAAGCGGCTGCACAGCCGTGTTGCAAAGGCTGTTGATGTGCTAAGTCTGAGCAGAGGGCTCTGTTAATGCAGCTCTGCTCTTTGGGGACCTGAGCTACCCCTGCACTGAACAGCACCAAGTCAACATCCCTGACACCTCATTTACTCACAGAACAAGCCTGGGTCATAACCACCCTGTGAGCTGCTCACACCACCTTTCTCATATACTCTAAGGTCCATCAGAGGAAATAGTCCTGTGGGCAAGAATGCAGGGCAAGGCTTTGATCACACAGTGTTGGGATTCTGCACTGAGACCACCAACTGCCCTTTGAAGAAAGCCAAGCTGTTACGTGTGGCAGGCGAATGTTATAACTAAACTTACTGTCAGCTTGTGCCAAAAAATGTCAGTGCCCCTGCCTGTCAGCTCCTGCCCCCACATTCCCAATCTCTTCTGTGTCATGGAATAGATTAAAGATTTTGACATACTATCTCTGAACTCCTGCCATAGAAATTAAACTGTTTGCTTATGTCTTACAGCTCCAATACTTCCAAAGTAGAAGGTCTTGCTCAATCTCTGCTGCTCTACCAACTGGCCATCGAGTCTGTGCAACTGATGGCAAACATTGCTTCACAAATACATATAGATCTTTTTGACCAGATATTGCAGTGGCTTCTTTTGTGAAAAAAAAAGGCACTTCTTCTAATGGCCCTTTCTCAGTCCTCTCTTCCCAATTCCTTTCCCATTAACACATAGTTTTTTCCAAGGTTAATAACACACCATGATTAAATGTAGGGAACTGCGTAGGGAAAAGTTGAGAGTATAAACAGGAGACAAAGTGGATATTCAGCTAAAAAGTATTTTAAAATAAACTTTGCTTCTTCATTTTTAAAGTGATCTTGTGCTTTTGTTGTTATTAACAACAGTTTATTATTTGTACAAGAAGGATTTTCTTACTGGGTGGAATCAGCAGTAATAGCTCTAAGCAAAAATGACTTTCAATGCTGGGAAATACAAGTGAAAGGAGCATTCCACCTTGCCAAAAGCCCGCAGGATCAACATTAGCAAAAAGTACACTACGAACTGAGATTATCATAAAATCATAGAATCGATTGGGTTGGAAAAGCCCTCCGAGATCATCAAGTCCAACCCTTGGTCCAACTCCAGTCCCTTTACCAGATCATGGCACTCAGTGCCACGGCCAATCTCAGTTTAAAGACCTCCAGGGATGGGGACCCCACTCCCTCTCTGGGCAGGCCATTCCATGTGGTGGAGTTCAAATCTAGATACAGAAGTGAATACAAGGTATGTTTTTCCCATAAAACACATTTCTAGATTAAAAATGAAAGGAATCACAGCCCCACTGTCTCAGCCATCCCCTGGAGCACACTGAATTCTCCTCTTGCAGCAATTAGTGATGAGCAACCTGGTTGCTGTGTTAGCTGTGGTAGGATATTAACAGACAAACAGAAGGTTCAAGGTGATTCTGTCCCTTAAAGCCCACCTGCACTTGTAAGATGGTGTTGCTTATTTCTTTCTTTCAAGCTTACCTCATATCATCTGTTATCCTTGATTTGGTAGTATGTCTTTACCAAAAGCAAATGGCATTTCTGTCAGCAAAGAATCTAAATCAGACTTGCACTTAAATTTTTGTCAACTTTCATCTGCATATTCCATTCAACAAGAATTCCTACAGAGCTCTAGCTTAAGTGAAATTGAAAAGATCTTCTGTTAGGTCTTGCAGCCTGGTTTCAGTAACAAATAAAAATACGGTGCATTTCTCCAGGGAAGTATTGACATGAATCATCCCATTTAAGAAAAAGTGTATTAGAAGAGAATGAATCACTGTTTGCTCTATGAGTACTCCAGCACATTGTAGGTACAAGTATTATTCATCCAGATGTGTAGTAACTTCACTAAAACACTCAATTAAATACTTTAGGCAGAGACATATTCTCCTTCTGGAATTTGTAACTTCCTTACTTTGAACACAGACATTCCATTCCATACATACTGAGAGAAACAAAATCACTGTAAGCAAAATAGTCCATCTGGTACTACCAGGTGCCTGCATCTTTTCCCCCTGGTAGTCTGCCCACCCAGATTGAAAATGCTCAGTCACATTTGATCCTGGAAGCAAAACATCCCTAGCCCAGGTTAACATTTAGATGGGAGATAATAAAGTACAGAATCATGGCTGACAGAGAATAATGAATTGTGACTGACTAGTTGAGAAATGTTGGGCCTCATATATCAAAAGATTGACTTTATCTAGTCCTGCTGTTGCTGTGAAATTGATACAGAAGTAAAACAAAACGAGAGTGAGGAATTCCTATACTTCAAAACTGTATTCTTTTCACAGGTAGATGTTATTTTCCATTTCTAGAAAAGACAGTCACAAAAATAAAAATTATCTGATAATTTTTTTCTTCCTTCCATGTCAATTTATGGTGTATAAATCTATAAACTGTTCTACTTTTAAAAACTGAAAATATACAGTGGGAACAGTTTAGTTTCAAGCAAAGATATACCTTTACTAAAGGAAAAAGTATTTAAAGAAATACATGTAACATTTTCTTAACCTAAGCCACTACTTACAATTAAGTACAAAAGTAGTCTATTAAAATACAAATAAAATAATCTGTAAGTGATTTTAGCCTAAGGACTTTAATTGTAAACATTTTGCTTCTGTAGTAGGACGATTGATATCTTTAAAGTTACTAACTTGTATGAAAATGGAAATGATCACTACTTGCCAACAGGATGGAAGAGAGACAAAGTATGTTATTCTAATTAGGGACTTGTATCCTCTTTCTGCAAAAGCAAAAGTCCAGTTTTCCCCTAAGACTAGATATAAATATTTTCTATTTTATCAACTATAAATATATCAGTATATAAATTTTTCATTCCAGTGACTGAATGCAAGACAAATACAGCATCTGAAATACCAGTCTTTTCTATCAACCCACAATAAATTACTTATGCAGTTCCCTATTAGGCAAATGGTGCTTTGGTACAGCTGACAGACTGCTGGAAAAGTAGTTGGGAATAAAATACCTTGAAATATTTTGGAGCGACTGGTCCTACCAGTGTGTCTGAGCTGAGCACAGCAGCTTTGGGAATCAAGTTCACTTTATAAAGTGTCAGTGCTGGGTTCTCCAGACATCCAGAGTAGATGAGATGGGATCTCCCCAACAGGATCCTCTCAAAATTAGATTTGTCCATATTTGCATAGAACCTAAAAGGAAATTTAAAATCAAGGACTTTTCTCTGTTGAATTTAACTTTTTATTTTGACCCTAGTTTAGATTACAGTTTAGTTTGTATCAATGTTAGCTGATCTTTTAACTATTAATATTTATTGCCTAACAGAAGATTAGAAAACCATTTGGTTATAGGTTTTACCTGACTAAAACCTGTCCCAGAAAGCTTACAATGCCATTCTTACACACTGCTAACATACTTTTACAATAAAGAATTTTTTCCAACATTTTATACAATTATTTACATCTGGGAGTATATGCATGACTAACACTGGGCTGGGTTCTATAGACCTTTAAGTGTCCTGTTTCTCGCAACTGTTTCTGTTACACAGTCCTCAGTTCAGGCCATCTGTGTGCAGATATATTGTTGCACCAGGGCTGCTTTGGTGCAAATGTCCAAGTTTCAGCTAATAAAAGGGATGTTTTTTTCAGTTTTAAAGAATTTGTGCTTTTAGATTCAGTTTAGATTCAGTTGCTCTTGCTCTTCTGAACTATTTTCCAGAGTCAGAGAGCAGTGGGGTCCCAGCACCCAGTGCTGCTGTCCCTGCCGTGCTGCAGCTGCGCCCCAGCCCCAGCCACTGACTCACCCACCCAGGGCCCTCTGTTATCCGACTAAACCTTGTTCTTGCGTGTGAGACACAAGTTCAGGGTTCTCTAAAACAATACATTTGTAGATTCTCATTCCTGGTTGTCAGCTCATCATCTGGGAACTCCCTACAAATATTTAAAAAACAAGCCAGGGCAGTTGTGTTGACTCAGCAGTGTCGGTGCCTCTCGGTCAGGTAAAATGCTCACCAGGGGAGTCCCTGACAAGCCAGAGGAACAGCCTTGGTAGTGCTTTGAAATGTAGAGAAATGTGTAAATCTTTGGCTCTTTTACTTACTTCTGCTTGAATAGGCAGGCTGTAGCACCCTTTATCCCCTTCAAATGAAATTCTTAATACCTGGAATCACAGACAAAATGAGGCCACTTACTAAAAACTATTGTATTTCCTTTTAGTAATTTTAAATATCTAAGTTTAATATCTAAACGTTATTTTCACAGATTTCATCTTAATATTTCCATGCATCAATTGTTACATATGCAGAATCATTCCAATTTGTATGGACACATCATAACCAGTTATTTTAGCATTCTATTGATTCAATAGCAAACCCAGAAATGCACCAACAGCCCTTGAAATAAAGTGCACCAATTTTTGCACAAGAATTTAGGCAAGCAAATTCAGACTTGATCTAAACATCCATGGGTGTAAAAATTTTGAACAGATGCCTGTGAAAAACACGGTTCTTATTTGAGATTCAACAGGGTAGGCTGTATTTGGAATTAAAAGTTACCTGTTCTTCAGTTTTGAGCAATTTTATATCTGAGTTTTGGCAAAGCAGCTTTAGGTACCACCAGCTTTCAATGCTTTGATATCCCAACAAGTTGGAGCTTGTCAAACATGAAGAAATATTTCCTGTAACATGAATCAAGAAATCATTTCACAAATATGATCCTAGAAAAGTTGCACGGTATCATATTTGTGTGAAGGCACCAAAGTTCAGAGATAAGGCAGGTGACAAACTGACAGAACCCCCAAATTTCAAGACACAAAACTTTTAATGTAACATAAATTGCCAAACCTTTCTTGTCTCTATTAAGTGATCTGCTTTTCCATGAAGCTGCTCTAGATTCATTATGCAGCTAAGAACAGCATCAGTCTCACAGGAAATGGAATGAAGTTACTCATACTATAAGTAACTTTTTCACAATGAAAGCACGACTTTGCCTCCCTTTTTGCTTTTAAAACTGTAAGACAGATTTCTCTTTCCCAAGCTTGCAGCAGGGAAACCAACATGCAGGAGCACATGGCTCCATCCCAGCCTCCCCTTTCAGGCTGCACCCACTCCCAAAACAGCAGCGCTTGTGCCACGCAGCAGAGTGGAGGACTACAGACACCAGGAGAGCACTTTAATACCTGTGTGAATAGTAACAATATAAATTTATATTTACAACTGGATATAAAACCCCAAGCATGTTTACCTAAGAGATGTAATAGTTGTTTACAAGGTTTTTGAGAATGAATACAATTACACACGCATTTTAGCTTCACCCATGCAAATGTGAGCAGTCATCTTTATCTTCTGTACTTGATTACTCCAACACATAATTATTTTAAAAACATCACAGTGACATGATGTTGTTGCAGAATATTATCTGGTATTCATTTGAAAATAATCTCTGTCAGCTCTCCCATGAAATAGAAGAAATAAATTTTTCTACGAATAAACCCCACCCAGTCAAAGTAACATTTCTTCTACTGTATAAAAAGTTCTTTCACTCCAAAAATTTGGAAACACATCAAAACCTGTCTAAAATTACCTTGTTTCTTTTTCTGCACAAGAGGCAAAGATAATTTAAGTGATTCAAGTGTCAGTATAATGCAACATCCCATTATCAACACTATATTACGAGATCTTTCCAGAAAGCACCGAAGCTGTCGGGAAATGATCCCTAATTGCAGACACATTTGTAACACTATTCCCAGGAGATATTACGAAACACTGTTCTGACTTTTAAATCTTCAGATTTATGATCAATAATAATGTTAACTTCGTTAATGACATTTAAATCCTATTGCCACAAACAGGCGAAATAGTTTGCAGACTTGTGACGACCCACTGCAGTTTCTTTTGGCTCCTCACCTAAACAGAAGTGCAACTTCCACAGCCAGTGGCTTTGCTGGGTCACAGACATTGGGAATCGTGAATAATTCAAAGATGAAGTTGCTCCAAGGCCAGTCCTTTCCAGACCTTGGAATGGCAGAACGTCTCTTGGATCCCATAATAAAGAATTTGCTGTGGCAGCAGCTGAGAAGGTGTTTTCAAGATAAGAGAAATGTGACCAAATGGTGGAGGATGTTTGTCAACTCAGCAGGAACACGAGATTTCTGAAGATAAAAGGGTTTTGACTTAATCAATAACAGCAAAACAGGAATAGAGGAAAAGATTTTATACTGAAAATTTCCATGCAAGTTGTATTTTCCCAAGTTTCAGACATTCCCTTTTACCTTCAGCAGTCTGAACGTTATGTGAAGATATTTATGTCCCAAATTAATCTCTGAGGGTTTTTTGTGTGAAAGATTAGCTTGATAGCTATATCAGTGACAGAGCAAACCATCAATAAAAGTTAAAACTTCTGGATTTCAAAGAAGCTTTGGAAAAACAAGAAAAAACAAATTCAGTCTAATAAAAACAATAATAATTTGGGGGCTACAATGCAGTTCTGAAAATGGGTATCAACAAAGGTGAATTTTACATCACATCCCAATTGTCAGACTTGGAGGAAATTTTAATTCAGAAAGAATGCAATTACAAAAGTGCAATGACTATACTATACTCCTTTTAAAGGTCTATCTTTCTTGAATTATTATTAACTAATGGACTAACAGATTTTAAACAATTTTTTGATTGATTCTGTGCAAATGCCATCAAATTTTTGTCAGCCCTGCCATTAATAATTTTGTTTTTATCTTTATCTTCCCATCTCAGTTTTCTGCCATTCCTAATTTTCAGCTCATTTGAAGTGTAATTTCTGGGGTTTTATTTGTATTGCATATGTGATACAATGAACATATACTTAATTATTTTAATTTTTATCAAATTACCTCTTAATTTTTTTAAAAGTAAAAAATCTATGAGCAACAAAGAAATCAGACATGGAAATTGTAATGATGACCATGTTCTCTAACTGACTTGTGCTGAAGAAAAATTAAAAGGCATCAAGCAATTAAAAATAACTAAAGTATGTCAAAATTACTTTAATATCACATCCCATTGTCAAACTTTGCACATTTTCTATTGTTCTTATGGGAATAATTCAAGACAAAAAGCTTTCCTAAATGTAGTGCCACAGAGCGTGGATCCAAGTTTAAGCCGAACCACCGAATGAACATGGGGTTGAATTCCAACAGTTTAATGTTTCCTGAACACCAGAGCAGGAACGACTGCAGGGCTGACTCAGCGACCAGCCCTGTCCAACCACGGACAGCCTTTCTCCTAACAGGATGAATTCTTCTTACACCTCATCCTTTCAAGTACAGACGAGGCCCAACTCTGCTGAGTTTCTGAGATATTACACGATCCTTCCTCAAGCACAAAAGCAGTTAAACCAACATCCTTTATTAAAGTGATTAACATGTTACCTCTTGCTAATTTTGTGACTCAAAGAACGAGATATTCAGCATTGCTCATTTCTGGTATTTTGTTAGATTTATTTACTTTTTCCACTATTGCAGTGATTGCAACCTGTATGTAATGAGATGCTAAATGAGGCACCATTTCTATAAAAATCTTTCTCAATATGTATATATATATATATACACACACACACACACATATATACACATATACACACACATATATGTATGTATATATGTATATATAGAGGTATGTGTGTATATATACACATATATATGTGTGTATATATATGTATATATACATACACACACACATGTATATATATACACACACATATATGTACATATATATATAAATTACAGAGATGCAGTAGTATATGTGTAAGAAACCAAATTATTGCCTCAAATTCTATAATATACTCAATGCTACCACTGATTATCTAATGACTGAATCTATTAATTTAGATATCCATCATTTATGTTTATAAGTTCTCTATGTAGATTCTTTTCTGTTCTGCATTCTTGGCCCCTGGTGCAGATGCCTCATGTATGGATATTGGGCATTACTGAACAGACACACTGGCAGACCTGAACTCACGTTGAGCTAAACCAGCTTTGGAAAACGCAGTTCCCAGGATAACCAGCCTTGCTCACACTTGTGCTGCTCAGTGTGGGCACACACGGTGCTCACACACCTGCACAGCTCTGGGATAACACTGAGGGTTTCTGAGCTCTGCGACAGCACGGAATGAACCGTTCGGAGTCAGAGCCAGGCCATGGCTCTCTTGGATCTGTCTGTACAGACACACTCAGACATTCTAGTACTGATTTCAAAATGGTTATACCTTATAATCTTGAAATAAAAATATAGGGCCAAATACTATTCTTACACAAGAGCAAAGCAGGAGTAACTCATTAGTTCTGTATTTAATTTGCAGACTTTTAACTTCAGCTCTGCTTCTCCAAATTTCACTCGTGTCACTGAAATGAATACCTGCTCCTATAACCTGGAAGTGGCAGAAGCAACCACTCATCCATTTCAGAAGAGATTCTGGCTCAACTTATTCTAATATTTACTCTTAAGATAGCAGCATAGAGAACAATAATTTTAACACAAAGAGAATGTAGGATTGTTATTATTTAATTTAGTTCAGCTATTTATTTGATCCTAGAATGCGAAGGACTAATTAAGGGTGGCTACAATATGTCAAGAACAGGCAAACTACTAAAGATCTCCCTTACTTCTCCACTACACATCCTGATGCCATCAAATCCAGTTTTATTCTTTGGATTCCAATCTTTCTACAGGAAAAATGATTGCTACCACTCTCTCTCTCTCTGGCATTCTTAGTGGGTAAGAAAATGTTTTTGCCTTGCTTCTTTCATTCTTTCTTTCCTCATTTCCCCTTATCAGATTGCACTTTGATAGTCTTCTAAAGACTTTAAACTCCCCTGCATATCAGTGACTGCTGCGCTGTTAAACAGGGTTAACAAGGTCACTATGAGAGGACTTAGAAGTAATGTTTGTTTTGAAACCGAGTGCTCTCTTTAAATCTGTTTATTTCTGCACTCAGTCGGGGCACTTTGAGCTGTCAGGATGACTCAGAGCAAAGTTGCAAACCCTCAGTTCTACAAAGAGATTAGTCACTTTGTTTTTTTGCACTGAGCTGCTCTGAGTCAGCTACAAATTGTTGCACATCGACTACCTGGGTACATCCTCCAGAGGTGCAGGTAACTTCAGTGCAAATTTCTGAGAGAAAAGCAGTCTCTGTATATCTGAGCAAATAATTGACTAGGCCTGCCATGTCCAATATAGAATTGGGTTTGAGAATGAAAGAAATTAGAACTGTGTGAGTATTGATTTACGTTTTTTCCCTTCGTTGAGGAGGAACTTCAGGCTTAGCAGCCTGAGTTTAATAAACTCCAAGTACACCAGAGAATCAGTTGAGCTGTGCTCTTAATTCATTAACTATGTTAGGGATCAAAAATTTAGACATCAAAAGGTTTACTTTATTTTTTTTCCTAAATCTACAAATGTGAACCACAAACTCAATAAATACAGTAACCTAAATTGTCTCCCTAGACAGCAATACTACCATGATGCTTTTTGGAGGAAAAACCCACCCCACAAGACACATCATAGAAGAAACTGTAACATTTCCCTCAACAACTCAGCTGTTTCAATGCTTTCCCATGGGGCCGCAGAGAAGGATGTAAAACTAATGTGAAGACTAAGAGTAGTGAACTTTAGAGAAGGAGGATGACCCAGCCCACTTGTGAGTTACGACAAATTAGTGTTGCCCTGGGGAGTGTTGCTGTTTTTCTGGGCATTCAGAAGGCTGTAGCAAGTCTTCTAGTCATAGCATATTGAAGAACAAGAAAATGCTCATGTCTTGATTCAAACTAAAATAATAATGTCACTATATTTTTTTCAAGAGAAATATTATGGCTATTTACTTTTATTTCATTTATTTTCTAGAGAAAGTACTATGGCCATCTCTCCTCAAATGTGCCAGCACTATATGGAGGAATCACATAAAATACAACTTCTCCTGCACCACCTGTTTTCAGTCTGACTTATTTAAACACTGTTACCTACTTATTACCAAACTAACAATAGGCATTTAAATAGGTAAATAAGAACAAGCACAGTAACATAAGTAAACATATCTGTTGCACCTGTTCATTCTTTAAACCTAATTTTATGTAATTTACATGTATACCCTTGATTTTGTTCAGTAACTACCCACTGAAAAAGTAATGAATTCTATAAATTTATTTGTAACATAATTAATTTGTTAGACTGTATGAAAGACAGTTTGATTACATCATACAGTACTTTTCTGTTGAAGAGATTAGCATCCAATGTCATGTTTGCAAGATTAAAAAATAACTGAGATTTGGAACATGAGCACTTTAGAATCTGATTTAAGAAGTAATGGCAGAATGTTATGCAGGATTTTTAAATCTCCTGAACACTATTCCTTTATAAACTGCCTGATGAGAAATACATTGCTATGAAATAAAGTGACAAAAATGTATACTCTGTACATTTTATTGTCAGGAGTTTTAGGATAGTTTTGGAGAAGTTTATATTAAAAAAATGAAGCGGTACTTTATTATAAAATATATCAAATGCCTGTCTGAAAAAAAAGAGAGGTGAGCCAGTTCTAATCAAGTATGAAATATAATTTAGAGACTCACTGTCCCTGTATTATTATTATTTATTACTTAGGTTGTGGTAATTATGATAAGTGAGTATGCTAAGTAGGTTAAATAATCAGGTAATTATATTGCATAATGTACAAATACACAGAAATAACACTGAACTGCCAACAGGACAAAGTAACAGAATGTTCTGTTACTGAAAAGCACAGTAGTAAGGGAAGCCCTGAATGGCATTAAGTGATTGATTCTGCCCTAATACAACATATTTACATACTTTTCTCTTCTCTTCTCTCACTCACATCAAGCCAGAGGTACAGGGGGAAATCATCTTATTCTCCAACATGCATCAGTACTAAGAAGCATTGAGTTAATCTATACTGGAGTATTAAAAATAAGTACAATATAAAACAAATAATATAAATGATGCCACAGATACCTAAAAAGGCACAGTAGATAATGTCTCTTCCCAGAGCTCCATGAAGCTGTGAAGAATCCCAGGGAAGCAGACTAACCCCTGTTCACTGGCCCTGCTCTGTGCCAGTCAGAGAGAGCTGAGATCAGGTGTATCAGTTTTACCTTCTGTGCCATGAGGGTGTATCTTTCAAAATGACTGTTGGCTTCCTAAAAAACACTGGCATATCATAGTTTTTATAATTATGATAACTCACTCATCAGTCTGTTCTTAATTTTTTGTAAAAGTAATGGAAAGTAAAGTTTGGCAAGCATAAAAGATTAGCAAGAATAACAGAACAATCGAACATCAGGAGACAGAGCAAACACTCATCAACAATCTCCTGTCATTTCAATTTATTGCAACATGATTTTTCCCCTGGCTTTACTGTCAACCAGTTTCTTTTGTAAAAAGTTTTAGTTGTTTTGAAAACTGCTTATGAATCTGTGAAAGCTCTTTCTGAAAAACAAACGTGGGTGTAAGGATTATACAGAATGGAATTTCAAGCTACATACTTAATATTAGATTGCACAATCTATATCTGTTGGTGAACAGCTACTTATCCAAGCTGTCCTACAGGCTAAACTGAGCAAATTGATATTTCCTCATGCATTTCCTCATGCATTGATAGGAGCACAATTTGTTCCTTAAGTAAATGGTTCTTCATAAAGCAGGGAAGAAAATAAATACTATTCACTGCCAGGCTTTACATAGAATTACTGTTGCTACCAAATTAGGAATGCTAAATGCTCCATTCCTAGTTGGCTGCCAGAATCATTAACATCTTTAGACATTGAGAACAATGAACTTTTTCATTGCTAGCTGATCTAATGCTAAAAAATTAGTACTTTAATATCAATTTTATTTACAGGCAAATCACTGCTCATCTGCAAAATCTGCTGCCTGAAGCTGTTAAAAGTCATTGCAGATTGCCAGTGGAAAAGTTTATTTTTGTTGGTTTGCATGTGAGTGCAACTCACTTGCTTAAAAAAGATGCATAAGCACTCAGACTTGTTTAACCATATTCTACTTGGTGATTATTGCAAAGTCTGTCTCGAATCAAACTTGAATGGTCCTTTGCAAGTCATGTCTGTGTTGCTGTTTTCTTCTCTCACTGTGGCAGATTTCCTTCCTACAGGATGAAAAGTGAGTGCCCAAGGAACAAATATTACTTCCAGAGCTGACGACAGGTCAGTACAATGTCCCACCTACCTACATGTGAGCAGAGAAACACTTAATAGTCCAGGCATCTGACAGTCACAGAGTTCTGTATGGAAGCAGTAAGGCGCTCCTGCATCCTACTGTGTCATCACACTGCCCTTCCTGAAAGCTGTACTGGGGCACTAAATTAATGGGCAAACCTCGAAGAGACATTATTTCCTTCCATTAGCAAGTGGAGAAGTTAGGGGAAGTGGGGTCGGAAGCAAACATAATCGTCATTCTGCTCCTTCTGTGTCGGCACAGGGAGCTGGCTGGACATGAGGGAGGGAACGTGCTCCATCTGGCAGGGGCTGATGGCACTCCCCGCTTGTGCAATGCTGCGGCTCAGGGGAAATATGACTCAGACGCTGCCTCTGACTCACGATTTCTCCCCGAGCTCCTTCGAATGGGCACGGCCACGCTGTGTCCCATCCTGGAACCCCAGCACAGATCCGGCTCATCCTGAGCTGCGAGGGGTGTCAGCAAGCACTGACTTTGTGAGGGGCACCAAAGCACCGGGCACTGCTTCGCCCTGCCAGAATTAAACCAGACTAATACATACTAACGAAAAGGCAAACACTCTCTGATCGTGACTTCAAACAGTAAAGCAGCGCACTTAATATCAGTGTTGTCCAGGTTGTCTGATACTCTCCTGCTACACACTTAAGGTAATTCCTTACTGACGGACAAGATACATCCACCGCACATTTGGGAAGCAGAGACGGCGATTCCCTGGGGCTCACGGCATTCCCATAACTTGGGGCAATCCCTGGGGCTCAGGGCATTCCCATAACTTGGGGCAGTCCCTGGGGCTCACGGCATTCCCACAGCTCGGGGCAGTTCCTGGGGCTCAGGGCATTCCCACAGCTCGGGGCAGTTCCTGGGGCTCAGGGCATTCCCACAGCTCGGGTCAGTCCGTGGGGCTCACGGCATTCCCACAGCTCGGGGCAGTCCGTGGGGCTCACTCCGGGAGCGCCGCCCGGGGCGCGCCGTCCGTCCGTCCGTCCGTCCGTCCGTCCCCTCGCGGGTGCCGGGGCATTCCCGGCTCCCAGTGCGACCGGCACAAAGCCACGTCCTCTGCACTGGCCAGAACGGCCGTGGCAGCTGCGGCCAGAGCGGCCAGAGGGACGCGCCGCCGCCCCCGGTGCCAGAGGCTGCCCCTGGGAGCGGTGGCAGCGCGGGAACAGCGGGGCGAGCAGGGCCGGTGATCTCTCACACTGGTGTCAGTGCTGCGAGAGGAGGAAGAAAGGTCTTTCCATGTGTCTCAAAGTTCTGAAGTCAGGGATCAGATGGTTTCTGAGTTCTATCTAATTCCTCTCACCACTTTTTCCTATTTCTTTGCCAAAGGACTGGCTTCTTGATCAACTGCTTCCTCTTTTTCTTTCTCCCTTCACTGACTTTGGTGTCTGCATAGTTGTTTCACACACATAATTCTTGAAATCCAGCAGTAATCAGAAATATTAACAAAAGCTTCCACATTTTTAGGTGACCTCAGAAGAACAACACTGACAGTGCTGTTTCTTGAGATACCCAACCCACATAGCAGTTCATGGGCCACTAAAGATAATCCAGTTGACAAACTGAATGCTTATGCTACTCTGAATAAGAACATTTCAGAGCAATGGTTTCAGATTGTCCACAGCAAAACACTTTTACAAAGGGTCAAAGAAAAGGCACAATAAAAATTTGATTTTTCTTGTTTACTCCTTAATTCTTCCTTTGAGGCCACTTGCCAGCCTGAAATGTTCCTCCTCTAGTTATCGTCCTTCTCAAGCAATGTGAAACACAAGACACGGTGCTGAGAACACAAAGTC
Organism: Sakesphorus luctuosus; assembly: GCA_013396695.1. Lineage (NCBI taxonomy): Eukaryota > Metazoa > Chordata > Aves > Passeriformes > Thamnophilidae > Sakesphorus > Sakesphorus luctuosus. Next base: position 490,793 of record VWZD01011790.1, read on the forward strand.
CACACCACATGGATTCCCAGGGTTTTACTTTAAACTAAGTTTAATTTGGTCCCATAAATTGATTGCTTATTGGCACTGGAGTGCACTAAGGCTCTGTATCCTCAGCAAGAAATACAGGACAGTGAAGCAGATCTGGAGGGCAAAGAGTTGGTGTTGAAAACCAGACGTCCACTCTATATGCATTCTACAATTTACCTGAGAGGAGTTCTAGGCTATTTCAATGAAGAGATAACCCACCATCAGACTGCTGTACCACAGCTTTTAGTCTAATTTCATCTGAAAGGAATTTAGTTTGTGCACTCCAAGACTGCCACAGGTTACAAACCAAAGCAGGCGAGTAGGGACAAATGAAAATTAATTTCAGAAGTTAACTTCTAACTCAAATGAAAACACTAATGTAGAGATGTCATGACTGTACTCCTGGAATGAATCTTTTGGTTTTGATTCATCAAACTTGTGCATAAAGCTGAAAGTGTCATTTATGAACTGTCCAGAGGGCACTGACTTTAACTTCCACTAGTAATTTTTTAAAGTCACAGAATAAATGACATGCTGCCTAACCAATATATTACACTTTTTGGTAGACGTGATGTAATACAAAGAAGGTAATAGGAAAGGTTCATTTGCACTCAATTTGGGAAAAAATGTTTTCCTTTATTAAAACAGTCCTGTCTGCTCACTACCATGAATAGCTGAAAACTGATACTAGTTATATCACTTTTTATTTCCAGTTATACCAGTGAGTATCTTTAATTTTGTTGCCCTCTGCTATTCTCCAAAGACAATCTGTGAAATTGGTGCATGATAGTCTGGTTGCTTTAGTAGTTTTCCTGTCTCAATGACCTCGACATAAGGCCAAAAACTGTGTATGACAAAAGGGCACATCTATGTTTCTTTCTTTCACTAGCACAGTTGCATAATATTTCACATAATCCCAAAGTTATAGATCCCTAACAGCAACTCTCCATCAACAGAAGAACAAACAGGCAGAATAATCTTACTATTCATTCATGATCCAGTAAGAAAATGTTGTGCAAATGTGAGCGTGTGCCTTTGAAAAACAGCATTCTGTGGTTCTTTTCACTGCGTGGTGACACCAGCCCCAACGACACAAAACAGTAAAGAAACCAAGTGTCTGAGTATTTTCTGTAGACAATTATGTGATAGGATTAGATAGATGGTGAAAGGAGTATAATGGAACAAGTAAACAACCACATTCTCATTATCAGAGGGGTGCTGAGCACCCACAGCTCCCTGTAAATTAAGCTGGGAACTCTTTAATATGTCTGCCTTTAATCTCTGTGCCTGAAAATCTTAAATTCAAATCATACATTTGCATAAGTGAGCATCACCATAATTGCTATGAAGGTTGTGGTATCTTATTTCAACCAAGCAAGGAAGGCCTGGATGAGAGAAATGAGTTCAAGTATCTTCTGCCCGGAGATGTACGTGTAGGGGACTCTTGGCACACAGTGGGTTCTATGCAGCTAAAGGGATGAGGGGAGCCCTCAGGGCTGCTTTACAATGATTTTTATACAATCCTTGATACCAAAATGCATGAGATTCTTAGTCATTAACAGAGAGTCTCGCTATAAACACTCCTCTGAGAAACAGAGGATTACTATTTCCATTTAATGAAACAAGATGGAGAGATTATCCCAAGGATGGGCAAACCTGCTGCAAACTGAAGCAACAGCTTCAAATTCCTGATCTGTGCTTTAAACAGAGGGTATTGTTGTCTTCTGGATCTTGGCTAAGAAATGTCATCATAATTTCATTTTTGTATTCCACTGACATACAATGGATGGGGACGTTTCCTGTTTGCAGAATAACCTGTGATAACTGGTTCATTTAAAACCACTATTCTATTTGTCTTCATGAGCTACTTTGCCTCTTGTAAAAACCACAGATGACCACACTGTGAGAGCAAAATTGAGGAAAAGTTATTGAGAGCAGGCTACTTTAGAGCTGCAAAGATAAAATGTGACTTCTTGGAGGAGAGTTTAGGCCATAAACACACAGTATGAAGAATTACAATTATTTATTTTGCATAAATGTTTAGAAATACATGATTAGTGAAAATGTAATGCATACAATTAAAAACTATGAGCCTTACCTTGCACTCAACATCCTTTGGCTGCTAAATACTTCTGGGATAGTTTTATTCTGAATTTCTACAGAGCTAATTTCTCCAGGTGATCTGGAGTTCCTTTTCTTTTATAAGCATGTCACAAGTAAGACTGAGTTAGGATTGTGTTCTACTACTCAACAACACTGGTTTCTCTTCTGTCTTTTGTGTCTATAGATGCAGTTGAGGCATAATATAGGCTGTTGTACTTACAAGAAATTATCAGCAAATCATATCCAAAACCATTTATCTCAGATCTTAACTGAATTCATAATATCACTCTTTGTGGAATTTCACAGACACCAACAGGAACCCATCCCTTGTCCTTCAGTCCTTCAGCAGCAGATGACATGTTTGTCCCTCCATTTGGCTCAACAATACAACTACCAACTGTTTAATTGCTTTATATTACAGACATTACAGCCACTTGTGGAAACTGTAATGAAATAAATGGTTTCAAATTTCTGGCCTCTTACAGTGCCTGCCCGATGCAGACACTTGGTAGGATGGAAAGAGCAAGTACATGAAACACAAAGCAAACACACCTCCAGCTCTAAGAACTACAGGTTCTTCAAGTCTGCTGAAGATCAAGAGACACGAAGAGGGGATCTTGATTTCCCTTTTTAGTTGCTGAAAGACAACATACCAAAAGTTAAGGAAGCATTTCATACTCGGGCTATGTTGGCTTCTGTAAGTAAAACTGAAGAACATAAAACTGATTCTACATAACAGTGGGGCACTGGCTTTACAGAGTTAACTCTGGCTGTGGGCCAGGCCAGGGGCCAGAGAAACGGTGAGACAGAAACGTACCAAAGTTTGTCAAAGTTATAATCATTTGTGACAAAAAAGATACCAAAATTAGATGCTATCCCATATCTAGACAACTATTTCAGTACTGGAAGGCTATCATACACTAACAGGTATTCTTAATATTTCATACGAGTTACAAAAATAAAAAATCATTATTTGAGGAAATCAGTAACTTTGACTCAATAACTGCTCCAAAGACTCTAAACGATATTTAATCGAAGAGAGAGTGTTCTTCCTACTAATGAAAGTTGAGAAAGAGTATGCAAATTATAGATTAGCTTGCAGTTTTGGGAAGCATTTTTAAGTCACGTATTAAAACATGACCAACTTAAGTTTTCAGGAAGGCTCAACACTCCTTTTAAGCCAGAGAGAGCCCATCAGAAAAACCTGTTTCTATCAGCTCTTTTTTCGCAGCTCCCCGTGGGTCTGATCACACACCCCCAGCACTCCAAAATTCCACATGACTGAATTATGCATATATTGCTTTCTCAACACCTTAGCAAAAACACTGCAAGAGCAATGGAAGAGCAAAGGACTTTAAGAGACGAGAAAACAGTGATACATCCTACAGAGACAGCTTATTCATAGTTACTGTCAAGCAAGCCCAGAGGTTGATGACTAAAAAAAAACATAAACAAAAAAGAGAACCCAAGCCCTTTCTTTCAAATGGTTTCCTTTCTTCCTCCCACATGTACCCTTCAGCAACCAGCTGGAATAAGCATGCAATGAACACCGCTCACCTTGCTCTATATATATTTAAAACCACTATAAACTTTCATGTAGAAGCATAGAAAGAAATCCAAACAATACATGGAAATGCACAAGCAATCTCAGCCTCACACAGCTGATGGACCTGATAGAAAAGAATGAAAAATAAAAGGAATACATCTTTAAAAACCAGTCTAATTCTATGAGGGCCTCTCAACAACATAATGCATTGTAATTGTATAGTTAATGTATGACACCATTGCATGGCAGAATCAGTGTTCATGGGGAGTTCAGTTGTGTATTTTTGTACCAACGTGCCTGAACGTCTTTAAAAGCTAAATTTAATCTCAGTTTCCTAGTGTTTATAGACTTCTTGGGGAATAACTTCATTTCTGTAGTTGCAATTTATTCAGTATATTGCCATAACACTTAGAAGCTCTAATCATGAGCAGGAACATACCCTTGTAGACGCTGTAAAAACACAAAACAAAAAGGGAGTTTAAATACATGGTGAGCAGGCAGTGAACAGATAGAGAATAGAGAAGTACGCAAAAATACCGAGGCATTAACCATCAATACAGCAAGTACAAGACTCAGCATGCCAGCTTCCAAATTGGGTTACTGGAGACTCCAAAAAATATCCTTTCCCATAACTGAGAGGAAGAATGAAAGAAAACATAGAGCTATTTATCCAAAAACAAAACAAGTGGGTGGTGTAAGTCGGTGTCAGGAATTGTTGAGAGTTGTCATCTCATAATGAATCATAGGTGAGGTAGCCAAAGAATGACCTTGAAAACAAATCACAAAAGTAAAGAGACGTGTGGTCAAAATTACTGGCTGGGGAAATGATCTTTGCAGTTGTATTACGGGAAGAGGATTATTTTTACACATGACATGACGGGTACACACAAACTCCCAACTCAAATGAGGGTTATTAGGAGTGGGAAGGCACCAGGGGCAGCATCAGTGGCCAACACCCTGCCCTGCCCTGCGGATTTAGTGCCCCGCACAGCACAAACACGGACTGGGCTCTGGGCCGCCATGGACCTGCCCTGTGCTCTGCTCGACTTGGACATTGTCCTGTGCGAGGACACCGGTGAGCTGGCAAAGGCAGGAGTTAATTATCGGAGGAAGGGAATGGTGTGGCGGTGGCTGAAGGGCTGGCAGCGGCTCCTGCCGTGGTGGGCAGGCCCGGCCTGTGGCAGCGCCCGCTGCTGTGCATTAACAATGCAACTAATCCGAATGGAGCACAGGCATTTTTACCGCACACAAGTGCCCACTGACTGTGAAATAGAAAGATGTCACTCCTTGCTCATCATATTTTGATCTAAACCCCACGGGTTCTGTCAGTGGCCTGCTTGGATCCCGGAGACGGAGGATCACACAGGAGTAACGCAGGTTGCTCGCTGTGCCAAACCCAACTGCGACCGGTACCGGGCAACGCCGAGCCCGTGACACACCGCAGTGACACAGCAGTGTATGGGAAATAAACAACCCACTGCACGTCAACAACACTGGGCCGCCCCCGCCAGGGCAGGCGGGGAGGGCTGTGGAGTGCTGTGGGGGGAGTCCGAAGGGGCTGTGGGAGCTGCGAGGGCTGTAAGGAAACTGTGAAGGGGCTGTGGGAGGTGCGGGGCCGGTGAGGGCTGTAAGGACAGTGTGAAGGGGCTGTTGGAGCTGCGGGGCCAGTGCG
>VWZD01011792.1:0-28098 GCA_013396695.1 Sakesphorus luctuosus
AGTGCCCCCGCAGCGGCTCAGCTCGGTTTGGCTCGGCCCAGGCAGCCTGGCCCGGGCACGGCGCGTTCCCCGCGTACAGCCCCGCAGTGGCCGGGGCAGGGCCGCGCTGGCCCCGCCGCACCCGCTCAGAGAGTGCTGCTGCTGGCAAAGCTTCCCGATCCAGAGTATCGGGAGCTGGAAGGGACTCAATCATCGAGTCCAGCTCCCAGCCCTGCAAAGACACCCCAGCAATCCCACCTGTCCTGTTGTCCAAACACTCCTGGAGCTCTGGCAGCCTTGGGGCTGTTCCCACTGCCCTGGGGAGCCTGGTCAGTGCCCACCACCCTCTGGGGGAAGAACCTTTTCTAATGTCCACCCTAACCCTGCCCTGGCACAGCTCCAGGCCGTTCCCTGCGTCCTCACACAGAGCAGAGATCGGAGCTGCCCCTCCGCTGCACCCCGGGAGGAAACTGCAGACTGGTGAGGTCTGACGTGCCCCCTCCAGCTGAACACACCAAGTGCCCTCAGCCTCTCCTTGTATAGCCCCTCCAGACCCTTCACCACCTTCATAGCCCACTTTTGGATGCTCTTTAATAGCTTTAGATCCTTTTTTTATTGTGGCACCTAAAACTGCACGCAAGACTTCAGGTGGGACCACACCAGTGCAGAGTAGAGAGAGACAATCACCTCCCTGAATGATTTTGATGGCCTTTCCACCTTGGACAGGTTTAAGGTGACTGCTTGCACCTTGAGACCTGCATGCACAGGGCAGCCAAACTGCTGCCACAACAGGTAAATGAGCCTAAGTATCAGTTGTTGGGGAAGAAACCTGTAAATGAGCATAAATATTGATTACTGGGCAAGAAACCTGCTCTTTGCTGCCCAGGCAGTGAGGAATTATCTGTCTTCAGCGCTACCAGATGAAACTATTTTTTAAAAGGCCAAGATGAGGACTGTCCCCAAGCTTCAGAAGTTGCCTGCAAGTTTGTCATTGCAGTGATATCACAGCGCCTGAGCAGCTCTGTGCTGTGCAGGTGTTGGAAAACTACAGAAAATGTCAAGCTGCTGATGCTGTATGTTCACATTAATATTTTATTAATCAGGGAAAAGCATACTGTTAATGAGGTTTCAGTCAGGCTGGATTGGCACCCACAGTAAATATTCCCAGCAGGGAATAGCTGGTGCAGCAGGAGTGGGCTGGCTCCCTCACAGGCGCCAGGGATGTGCATCCAGGGCTGGCTGGGGCAGCATCAGGATGGGGGAATAAAGAATACTGAAAAAGCTATGGCTGTAATCATGAGAGGTCTGTGTTTTTCTTAGAAATCTGTTTTTGCAGTAATCTGAGAGTGTGGTTTCCTATGTAAATAGTCTGATCTCTTTCTAAACTATTGTTCCCTTAGAATTCTTAGATTATCCTATAAGAATAGGCATGTTAGGATAACATCAAAATAATAAAACACTGTAAAATACTTTGAAGGACACACAAAACATGGTAGTAGTTCAACAGTGCTAATAGAAGGGAAATGGATCAAGGAGAAAGAACTTTAGAATTCCAAATATCCCCCAAATCACCAAAATTTGGTCAAAATAGCAAATACTTCCACACATGAGATGCCTGAAAAGCAGGTGATCTGACAGGCCTACACATATTCAAGGCTTTATCTGCAAACTTTGATCACAAACAGGCCGTGCCCTGAGTTGGAAGTGAGCAGTAGCTGAGTCAATTCCTGTCATTAAGTGTCTCAGAGGATCTTTAGGTTCGGTAGTCTTAGGAGGGCAAAGCATCTATAAATAAAAGATGATAAATTTACAAGTGGGGGTTTTTTTGCCTTTTTGTTTGTTTATGGTTTTTTGTTTGTTTGTGGGGATTTTTTGTTGTTGTTTAAGAAGGAAACTAGCCCAGAGCATGTGCCACCAGGGGCCTGGGTGTTACCATCCTGACTCTTCCCAGGGACTCAGGAAGGCACAGTGGAACTGCCCAGCCACAAACACGACCTGCCCTCCCCAGACACAAGAGAAGAGAGAGGGAAAGCACGAAGGGAGACAAGGTGCTTCCAGAAGTTATTTGACACAAACTAAAACTTTGGCCAGACAATAAGACAATGGAAAAGAAGTGAAATTTATGGAAAACAAAATTAATCTGGAAAGCAGGGAGGCTAAGCTAAACTTAGACAGCAATTAATCAAAGGCACAAGGCAAACAAGGTGTTTTTTCATCAACCAGTAGCAGAAGGCCTGCAGGAATCATCAATCTTCCTCCTCAGCACTGGGACATAACATGTTCCACTGTTCCCAGATGTTGGTTGTGCAAGGGAAGGGTTAATAGCAATTGGTATTAAAGTCGGTGACTCATTATCCAACCTGAACAGAAGAGAATTAGGAGTGGCTCCCTAGAAGGAAGGAACTGAACAATCACTAGGAAGGACTAACGAACAACCATGTCAGGGCAAGAGCAGAGTTGAATGTTATCAGTTGGTTCCTCTGCTAACGAAACTTGGTCCCACAGCAAGATGAACACAGACATGGGCTCTGGAACCGCCACTGTGACCCCAAGGGTACATCTGTCTGGGTGTAAGAGATACATGATTATCCATAGGAAACACTGGCTTTACATGATTTCCCTTAATATTTCTCCTCCTTTCTGACCCTGGTGTGTCTTGCTCTGCAGCTGCTCCCCCAGAACCTCATGGTTCTTGCTGCTGTAGGACAGGAGCTCCCAGCCTTCTCCTTACTGCCAGGTCTGCAAGTGACCATGGGCCACTTAGTCAAAAACAGTTGCCAAAATAAAACAAATTGAAGAAAAATTGCTTAGGATTAAAAAAAATACCAGTGACAAAATTTGTCACTCGTTGCAGTTTTACTCTGATTTTGTATCATCGTTTTGTATAATTTGCTGCCATGTGAGATGTCCCTTTCTTGTCTCTTAGGCTGTTGCAATTAAACCATTATACCATCACCCAAAATTTATAAAAGGAGAATTTCCGTACGCAGATATGTCTCCAAAATATCAACACAACCATCTCTTTTTACCATACAATAACTTTTTAAAAATATCTGTGGTACTTAGGATAGAACATTTTCCTCTTAGGACAAAAAAATGTGCATGTAGAAGGCACCTCAGTGAGTCATTTAAATATTTACCGGTCTCTCCATCAGCATCAGCTCTCTGGGGACTTGGAGTCTATTTCTGGAACTTACCCCTTTTTCAGCTTTCTGCAAGACATAAGACTGCAGAAGCCCATAGGTGATTGGTCAGCTTAAACACATTTATTGCTTGCAGTTGCATTGTTTCCTAGTCTTCAAGAAATAATAAGATTCTTTCAGTAACAGCTGGGTAATATCAACTCACAGCTCCTTTTGTAAAACTTTCTTTTTGCAAAGAAGACTTTGCTGGAAGTTTTTAGCTTCAGTTGATCTGCCCTCACCCCTAAGGCATTCATCCTCTCAAACATTTCAACTTAATTTAAAATTTAAATTAAAATTCCCACCCTAACTTCTGCCATAACAATAACACAAAATTGTGAGGAACTATTTTCACTGATACCTGATGGTATTTGCACCTTCTTGCTGGGATTGCTTTTCTGTGGAAGCTCCTGGTTTAACTCTGAGGACTGTTAGCAAAGGCTGTAGGAGATGCACAAGTCCTTGTGAGATCACCGAGTCCAACCAGTGACATAAGACTGCCAAAGCTACCACTAAAGCATGTCCCTAAGTGCCACATCTACATGTTTTTTGAACACTTTGAGAGTTGTTTGACTCTACCACTGCCTGGACAGCCTGTTCCAATGCCTGACCACCCTTTCAGTGAAGATATTTCCCTAATATCCAACTTGAACCTCCCCTGGTGCAACTTGAGACTGTTTCCCTTTGTCCTGTCCCTTGTTTCCTGGAAGCAAAGTCCCTCTTCCCCACCTCTCTCCACCCTCCTGTCCGGCAGTTGCAGAGAGTGAGAAGGTCCCTCCCAAGCCTCCTTTTCTCCAGGCTGAGCCCCCCCAGCTCCCTCAGCTGCTCCTGCTGCTCCAGCTCCTTCCCCGGCTCCATTGCCCTTCTCTGGACATGCTCCAGCAGTCCACAGAAACTGCAGTCCCCTGAAGTTATGTTGTCTTATTCTCTTGTACCAGCTGGCCTGATGGACCTTTCGTGTCTGGTGAGAGTTGAGAGTCAATCCCACTCCTCCTGTGCCACTCTAAGCCATGCCTGCTGTCCTGGCACCTGGGAACTCTGCCCTCCCCGCCCTTGCAGGCAAAATGTGCCCAGCAGTGACCAGACAGGAAAAAGGCTTTCATTTTTTTCCCCCATCCTACTGGCATTTGCTTTCTGATTTACCTCGACAAAATGTAGATTTATCCAAAGCATATTCCTCCTCATTATGTTTTGCACTCAACAGCCATTTTGGAGGGAGCTGTTTGATTTCATCCATCCGCCTTTGCTGTCAAGACAAACTGCTGTTGATTCCTGATTAATTCTTCAGAGATTTTCTCACATTTCTGGCCTGTCATTAATTGCAATGAGGGATTTAAGAACTGTTAGCCTTTCCCAAAATTGCTATTTTTGTTGTGTTGCCCATTATCCCACAGACAGACTTTTATCTGGATGTTGTTAACAATTACCTGTGGAAAACACTGGTGATCAGCTCCCCTGGAGCATCTTTTCTGAGCTGTGGCCTTGACAAACCCCACAACACATTTTTGAGTACCTGGTCTCTGTTCATCCTGAAGCAATACATATTTTATGTGCTTGAAAAAAACCAGTTTAGGCAGCCTTGTATTTGAATGCACTGGGAGTGATGCAGAGAGAGGGAATGCAGGTGGAACACCACAGGAGCAGGATCACGAGGAGCTGCGTTATATTCCTGGGTGGGTTTTACAGGACTGCTTGTTGGCAACCATTGCTGAGCTGCACTTCTATTTCCATGGGCCAGTTGACCCATTAATATCATAGAATCATCAGGGTTGGACAAGACCTTCATGATCACCCAGCCTAACCTTCAACTGAATCCACTAAACCATATCACCAAATGCCACATCTGCATGGGTTTTTTAGACCACTTCCAGGGATGGTTGACCCCACCATTCCCTGGAGAGCCTATTCCAATGCTTCACTGCTCTTTCAGTGATGAAATTTTTGCCAATATCCAACTCAAACCATCCTTAGCACAACTTGAGGCCATTTCCCCTTGACCTATTGCTTGTTATCTGGAAGAAGAGCCTGACCCTCACCTCGCCACAATCTCCTTTCAGGTAGTTGTAGAGAGGAATAAGGTCTCCCCTGAGCCTCCTTTTTCTCCTCTTCTCCTCTTTGAGTGTATTCTTTTTTCCTCTTTCCCTCTTTTCTGATGGCATCTGCTTCTTTCCAAATAATTTCTTTACTCAAATAGTAGTAAAACATGCCAGGCCAACACTGACATCTTTTGTAGACCAGACTTATGTGAAAACGTGTCACTTGCTATGTGAACAGCAGAGGAAGAGAAGAGAACTTCTCTGACAGCCTGCTGTGAAGCCCACATGGAGATGAGGCCCTACATGGGCTACTATTGGACTACCAATCCAAAGAAAAGATGATTAAAAAGATGTCACACTTTAGCAGAGCTCAAATTCAAAAGTTTTGATTGTCCATAGGGGGCAACCCATGAGGAGCTCAGCCCTGGGCACATGTGGGTGAAATGATGGTGTTGCTGCAGCAAACTTTTAGGGCAAGGAAATGACTGGGCACGAGTCCTCTGAGTGCCCAGGCAGAGCAGGCAGGCGGAGGAGGAGGCTGTGACGCTGCTGAAAGAATTCCTCCTTTCAGAGAACAAGCGACGCTTTCACAGCGGTGGGTGCTCAGCCGCGGCACACACTACACCGATTACATCAGGGCCATTCGCTGCCTTTGAGGAGCTGTAAGAAACAAAAGCGTGAAAATTTTCAGTTCTAAACTTGAATTTTCAAGAGAAAAAGCATAAATAATAAGGTCATTATGAAGCCAGCAATGGGAGCTGGTGGGGAGCAGTGGCACTGGTTCTTCGAAAACCTGGAACAGTAGCGCGCTGTTCCCACGGAGGGATGAATAGTTGTGTGAGACGTACAAAAAGCCAGTATTTAAAGTACATTCTACAGTGCTTTTTGCAGGAGCATCAATAGTATTACCAGCAGATAGTAATAGAATACTACAGCTAGTTACTATAACAGATACTCATAGAATACTACAGCCAGTTACTGTAACAGAGATACTCATAGAATACTACAGCCAGTTAGTATAACAGAGATACTCATAGAATACTACAGCTAGATACTATAATAGATAAGATGCATTTGCAAGTGGTATTGTGAGAGCACATCAGAGCTAAAATATATATACTGTGGCCATTTCAGAAGAGCAGCTATTTACACTTCCAGCACTTTAAAAACATGTCATTTTGTTGGCATTTATGCAATTAACACAAGTATCTCAGGCATGGAAGTGGCAGATTTAGCTACCAAAATGTGCAGTAGGGATGCCAGGTTTGGGAGCACCATCCAAGCCAGACCTTCACTTACAGTCTGCTACAGCACCTGAATTCTTCATCCTGCCCAAACCAGTATGGTCTGCCAGAGGTATGGATCGCTCAGTTATTTGTCTTACCATGTCCTGCTCTTATTTCATCCCTGCGACTCTTTCTGCAGCGTCTAAAAATCCAAGTATAAAAAAAAGTAAATTGATTTGAATTGCAAAGTGTGGGGTTGTGGGGCTGTGCCTGCTTGAATCAGCACACAGGCTAGAATGAGGTCTGCAAAATCCAGACTTTTCAAAGCAGTTGGCTGGACACAAGGGATACTTTGTGCCTTTTCTGTCACATAATGGCTCTCCATGTCCATCCCATGGGCACGGCTGCCACTCCTGGGAGGGGGTGCTGCTGGAGCTGGTGCAGTTAGAGGGGAGGAGAAGCAGACAATCCTCCTGTTGTCCAGAACTGGCCCACGAGCCACCAATTAGACTGCTCAGAACAACAGCATTCCCTTCAAAGAGCTGCTAATTATGTTTTAATGATGATTTAAATGCTACTGCTGATCATTTCAGAGACATCCAGATCACTAATTACTCATAGTCTATGTTGAGCTTTAAGCAGGCGCAGGCAAAGCACTATAGAAACGTGAAGTAATGTTATTAATGTTCTCAAAGGTCTTCATTGTCCTCCCACGTGTCAGAAGCATCATCTCCTATTCCTAGGCCCAAACCCTGACCTGGCTGCTCACTCTGGGATCCAGCCACCAGCTGCAGCAGAGACTCCTGCAGCATTCTGGAAGTAAGGAGAGAAAAGCAACAATTCCAAATTACTTATATTCATTAATAAAAATTCTACCCATATTAATAGAAATTAACTAAAATTCTTACAACAACCCCACTTCAAAACATTTTATCTTTAAGGGGAGATACTAGCTCGATCGAACTGCACCCCCAGACACAGCATGGTCAGGATGTTGCAATAAACTTGCCAGAAATGCAGATCCTGCTGTGCCCCACACACGGGGGATATGTTGAGGCCACTCCAGAGGAGGCACCATGAAGATCAGAGGGATGGAGCATCTCTGCTGTGAGGAAAGGCTGAGAGAGTTGGGATTGTTCAGCCTGGAGAAGAGAAGGCTTCGGGTTGACCTATTTGTGGCTTTCCAGGTCCTGCAGGAGCCAACAAGAAAGGTGGAGAGAGACTATTTACAAGGGCCTGGGGTGACAGGAGAAGGGGGAATGATTTCAAACTGACAGAGCGTAGGTTTAGATAGGATATTAGGAAGAAATTTTTTCCTGTGAGGGTGGGCATGCCCTGGCACAGGTTGGGTAGAGCAGCTATGGCTGCCCCATCCCTGGGAGTGTCCAAGGCCAGGTTGGATGGGGCTTGGAGCAACCTGGGCTGGTGGGAGGTGTCCCTGCCCATGGCAGGGGTAAAGTACTAGATGATTTTAAGGTCCCTTCCGAAGCAATCCATTTTGGGATTCTTTGGTTCTTCCCTTGCCTTTGCAGCATGAGCAATGGGAAGAACATGATTGGCCTGTGGAGCTCACAGAGCTCTGCTCGTGCCGTGGGTCCCAGGGAGCTCAGTTTCAAGGCTGGCAAGTCACTACCTGCCATAAGCATGAAATTCCTTCCCAAATGTTTACTTGTATTCTGTACAAGATGCTCATAGTGTGTTGAGGAATCCATTATCCAGAAAAAATATTTAGAGTGCAAGTCACAGTTTTCCCCTTCAGAAATTCAGCCAAAACACACCGAATCTGCTATCCACTGACAACACAGTGCTGGTCAAGATGTTTATACATAAAACACTCTGTCAGTGAGAGAAAGCACATATCTTGCCTGTGTAATTGATATCTAGAAATGGAAAAGCTGGCTGAGCCCTGTTCTAAAATATGTGCTTTTACAAGAATGTAGGTTAGCTGCAGTACAGCGGATTTTACATGCCAAATCTAAGCAATCAGAACTTTGAAGAGGCTTTTATTGGTGCAGGATAAAAAGAGAGGCTTGTTTTCTCATTGAAAAAATAAAATGCATGTAAATAAATACAAACACTGATATTTTTGGTGAAGATTTATATGAGATTAATCCCTTTATAGTCCTACAGTGTATTAGGCTTCACTAATCTACCCTCAAATTGATGTGAGGTCACTGGCCTAGGGCGAGAGTGAGGAGTTCACTCTGCTCTGTGACCAGGCACACAGGCAAGAAAGTGAGATCCTCCAAGTACACCTCCCATTTTCCATTCCCTCAGCTCCTGTCACTGGTCCCCACAGGGAAGAGATCAGTGTCTGCCCCTCCACGTCCCCTCCTAGTGAGGGAATGGCTGGAGCTGTGTCAGGGCAGGGACAGCACCCAGGGAATGGCCTGGAGCTGTGCCAGGGCAGGGTTAGGTTGGACGTTAGAAGAGGTTCTTCCCCCAGAGGGTGGGGGGCACTGACCAGGCTCCCCAGGGCAGTGGGCACAGCCCCAAGGCTGCCAGAGCTCCAGGAGTGTTTGGATGATGCTCTGGGGCACAGGGGGTGACTCTTGGGGCTGGGCCTGTGCAGGGCTGAGGGTTGGACTCGCTGATCCTTGTGAGTCCCTTCCAACTTGGCGTATTCCATGATCCTGTGATTTGTTTGTGCTTCTCAGGTGACCAGTACAGAGGAAAGAAATTTGCACATGGGCAGAGTTTTGCATCCAATTTTTTCATAGCCATCTGACCCAGGAGTTTTGCTTTCTACATAAATGGTCTGTCCTGTTTGCCCGGGCAGTGCTTCAACCGTGTTTTTTGTGTGCATCTCCTTCTTCTGAGGGCTGAGCCACCCATGGCAGCTTTGGAAATGAAAGTCTTGAAAAATTCTTGCACTTTTTTACCAAGTGCTCTTTTTTCCTTTTACAACATTGATTATATTCAAAACTGAGTAGATCTGAGGGCAGATAATTCCTCCCTTTTCTGTTCCAGCGAACGCCTGCCTCGGCTGCCAGCATGCTCCTACCAACCTCCCAGCACAGCTGAGGTGGTGCCAGGAAAGTGCCTGTCTTGTAAGAGGTAACGTTGAAACTTGTGTATTCCCAAGTTGTATAATTACAGGTTATTCATTTGGTTTTCATTCTTTCAGCAAGGTCTCAGATGTTGGTGTTATAGGTTTTTCTGCCTGATCCACACAGATTACTTCCCCATCTGCATTTATCCTTTCAAAGATACATCACTTGAACTTTACCCCGTGAGTTTCTTGCCTGACATCAGTCAGGAAAATATTTTAAAATTAAAGAATTAAATATTTTTCAATAATGGCAACTCTTTTCCCAGAGATGAAAATATTTAAAAACCCCTGAAGTTTGTCACTCGATGACAGAAACCCTGACTTTTGAAAGTTGTACACACATGCAGTCTGGCTGACATTCAAGGTCTTGACTGCCATGAAACTAGAAACATTAATTAGCATACAAAATTTGTAGTCTAGTTCTAAAAAAGAAAAAAGAGTAAATGCTACACAGCTCTCATTTATGAGAGCATTCTTATTTTCCAGAAAACATTGGTTTGATTCTCCAGATACTTTGAGTACATCCAGCAACTTTTGTTCTCCCCCCCACATAATACAGCACAGGAGAGTGTGTCTTTAAATTCATTTATAAAATAATTCAGGACTGTGGGTGTCTTTGATCTGTTCCTCTCTGCTAAAGTACAGAAGAGAAGAACATGTCGCTTAGCAACTGCTTAGCCAGCACTGGGGGAGACGGGAGGGATGGAGGGTCCAGAGCCACACAAGGGGAGCATGAAGCCCAGTTAGGAAACTAAACTTTGGACAATCCTTCTCAAAAGTGAAGCAAGCAAATAAACAAGCCTGGATGTTTGCAGAATTGGTTAATCTCACTTTTCCCTTTCTTTTTTATTTTTTATACCCCACCTCTGGTCTATTAATAGCAATTTTCCTCCCAAATGAGAAAATCCGGCACGGGATGGACGATGGGGCTCCAACAGCTTCAGGCTGCCTTTCAGCTGGAGGGAACCTGAAGTTTAATTTTAAACCAGTTCAAGAGATTTTAAATAGAATTAGTGTTGTCAAGTCTAATAGTAATTTATTTCATACTACAGTTTGCATCTTAACATTTCAAATAAATTGTGTGTGAGTCTCACCCTGTTGCTGCACAGACCAGGTGTCCCCAGCCTGGTTTATCCAGGGTCACTTGTGGTAAATAAACCCCAGATTCTCTGAGCAGTTACCAGGCTGGGATTTGCTGGTAACTAGGTAACATCTTAGTAGCTGTGAAAAAAATACCAGTTAGGAAAGTAACTTTGCACTGAAGCAGATGAGCCCTCAGCCAACCTCTGCCCTTCCTCAGAGATGTCCTGCAGAGCTGTGACAGCAAGGGGCACCAGCTCAAACCCTCCTCCTCTTGCCCTTGCTGACCAGTGCCAGCCTAGATTTGTTTTTTTCTCAAACCAGCCCTGATTTGTTTTTTTCTCAAACCCCAGAGCTCTGTATGGCTGAGTTATGGAAGAAAAAATGGTGCAAAAAACCTGTGTCAGAGGAGGAAGGGCAGAGCTAGCCCACTTCAACATCTCACACAGATGAAAAATAGCTCAGGATTAAATACAGGGAAATTGTTACACCTGGTCTTCTATTAATGATCATAAAGATTATTGAAAATTAATTTTTGCACCACTTTCATGTGCTAATCGCCTGTAACTCATTACTGAACAGTTAAGGGAAGCCCTAAAAGCTAATGGTTCACAATTCTCCCAGAGCTCAGTGCAGGCAGCCACGTGCTCAAACTCCAGCAAAACTGCAGATTATTGGACTGAGTGCCTACCTCCATCCACAGGCTGGAAGCTTGTCCAAACTGGCATCTGCTGCATATTCCAACAATTACAAACATACCTGAAACCAGACATTGTTTGACTCTGGAGTAACCTTGTTTTTATGTCTCAAGGGAAGTGGTAAGTGCTAATGTGGAGCTCATTCAGAGCTCAGGCTCTTAGAATGGTCTGCTAAAGAACTTAATACATAAGTGACAAAATAATTTTTTATTACCCATATGCAGCAAAGACCTGTAGGGTAGAATCCTCTCTTCAATGAGAAGTTTACTGGTTACTGCAGGAGAGCCTGGATTTTACCCAGGATCTCTGAGTGTGCTTTTTGTATTGGCAAATGCTCATGTAATGTGATTCTTGGAGAAATTTAATTAAAGAGAAATGTGTAAGGCACTTGGCATTAAGTGGTCTAAGTTTGTTAATGTAGAGTATGGAGAATGAAGCCCAAATTAGAAGCAAATAACACTAACTAACTTGAGCATTTCTATAAAAATTACTGTAGGGTGAAGCTTGTATTTTTGTAACACATATTTTCTCTATGCTTTCACTTTTATGATCCAAACAAATTTAGAGACTTTATTTGAAATCTCACAAGCTGAAGCAAACCCCATTGACTTGGTCTTTTCTCTCAGTTACACCAGGGTCAACAATTCTTTACTGTAACTCAATACTGAAGAAGTATTTTTGCTGACTGCCCAAATCGAGGGGGAGGAGGAGTCCAGCAACAGTAGAACTCTTTCATTTGTGCTTGTGTTTACAGTACCAGTTCATACACTTAGTGGGTTTTATTTTTAGGAAACAGAAAGATGTAATACCCATAAGGCCAAGATGATCTTTGTTGAAGATTCTTGCTACAAATACTTTATGTGATTTCTCCAACAGATACAGAACATCTCCAGCTTCCTGAGCAGACTTTGTGAGGCTGAGAGTCTTGAGGAACATGTTTTGGACTACACTGACTTACAAACCTGTACAATTAACATAGCTTTGTGGTTATGGCATCCAGGTTCCCAGATCAGGATGATACATGACAAAAGCATGCAGATAAGGCATCGTTTGCCCAAACATGTCTTCAGGAACTGACTTCCTAAAGGTATGTCTTCCTAAAGGTATGTCTCAGCCTGGTGAGTGCAAACACAGATGTGTGATATTATTCTCATTTCAGAGCAATCATTATAATATCCCTGTGATTCAGATTACCTTCATGACTTCTTAACCCCACTACTGACAGAGTAGTCTATTTCTCAGAGACAGGAACTCTGTTTACTTCAGCAATTCTTGAAAATATGTTGGCCCAGCTGACAATATTGAGGCAAAGAAGGTTATTTCTGGTGTGGTACCACAGGGCAACCACCCCTGTTCTCAGGGAAGACTCTCTAATCTGAAATGTATCAGACCAGTTCTTTCTCTTGTAATTTTCTAAATGAAAATAGAATTACTCAGATTTTTGTCATGATGGATAGAAAAGTGTGAAGTTAAAAATAAGTCTCAGCTCCTCCTCAGTGCAGGGTCTGTCTTTTAAAGTAAGCACACTGGTCCCACTGCCCTCTGCAAAACAGTGGGACATCACAGACAGTTTTTGTGGTGTTTGAGGCTCAGTTTCCCCAGGAATCAGTAATTACCACAAGGAGAACTGCAGAGAGGTTGGACATCTTTACTGCTTACATGTCTGACTCCAGCACCAGGCAACTGGCATATAAACGGACTGAAAAATTCACTGAAATGCTTTGATGTTGTATAGATGCAGAATTTGAAAGGATTATGAGTGTCTGTTTTTAGAAGAAAATTAATAAGAAACACTTATATGGCTATGGAAAATACTGGGTGGTATAAAAAACTCAGGAAATGCTCATTGTTCTTCTCACTGTGTAAGGAACACAGCCATTCACAGGGGGAGATACCATGTGCAAAAAACCCCAAACAAAGCAAAAGAAGCCATTCTCTGTTGGATTTCACTATGTGTCCTTAGTGCCAAGCCTGTCCCTGCCCAGCCTGCCCAAACCAGCCCTGATCTCTCATCAGGGACACCATGAGTGGCACCCACATGGTGCCACAGCACTGAAAATCTGTGACTGGAAGCAAACGGTTTGGCAGGAGAACAAAAATAGGTGCAGAGAAGTCCCTGTCCTTGGAAATCCTGCTGAACCAAGCCTTTTTCCTTGGGAGAAGTCATATTTACATGGCAAATTTACATGTAGCTGTGACAGTGGCAGAATATTTCTGAGAGAGCCCCTTATTAATATTTTGGCAGCATGAGATTGGTTTTTTTCCCAATTGCAAATGTCGCTCCATCTGTCATGAAGCCCTTGGTTCCAACAGCCTGGCCTTCCCTGTTAAAGGGCATTCTAACACATCATGTTTGCTGTTAGGATCTGAGGAGAGGAAGGTGATAGGAGTGTGTATCACCCTGCAGGGCAGTGCCCTGGTGGCAAGGAGTTTGCTGTGAGAGAACGAGCCAGCTGAGCAGGTGTATCTTCCTTCCTGTTTACTAGTGTGAATTTCGTTGGGTTTGACGTCATCTAGGTTAAGATTTTGATGGCACTACTGGTTTAAATCTGAGTTATGTCATAGAAATACTGGTTAGAAGGGACCCTTAGATCAACTGCTGCCTTCTGCTCAAAGCAGGACCGAATCAGCACTCAGGTGTGCTGTGATTTTACCTGGCCAAATGTTCGGTGTTGCCCTCTGCAGAACCTCCTCCAGTGCTGCAGGATTCTCTCAGAGAAGCAGTTCTTCCTAATGTCCAGTGTGAACCTCCCAGGCTACAATCACAGAGTCAGAGAATCACAGAATGGTTTGGGTTGGAAGGGACCTTAAAGGCCATCTTGTTCCAATACCCTCCACCACAGGCAGGGGCACCTTCCACTATCCCAGGTTGCTCCAAGCCCTGTCCAACCCGGCCTTGGACACTTCCAGGGATGGGGCAGCCACAGCTTCTCTGGGCAACCTGTGCCAGGGCCTCACCAGCCTCACAGGGGAGAATTTCTCCCCAATATTTAACCTATTCTCCCTCATTTTGAAGCCATTCCCCCTTTCCTGTGCCCTTGTCCATACCCTGTGAAAAGTCCCTCTCCAGCTCTCTTGTAGGCCCCCACTGATCACTGTGGCCACTGCCTGTTACTGTACCATCTGTCACTGCCACAAAAACCTTGGCTTTGTCTTTTTTCCAGCTCCAGTTTCAGCAGCTATTCAGTCACCCTTTGGCCTCCCTTGCACCAGGCTGAACAGCCACAGCCACCTCTGTCACCTGGAGCATGTGCTCTATGTCCCTGTCCATCCCAGTGTTCCTCTGCTACCCTCACTTCCCATTTCTGCATGTCCTCCTGACCTGAGAGCCCAAAGCTGGAGAGAGTCCTCCAGGTGTGACACTACTGGCCTGAGGAGACAGGGACAGTGAGTTTCTTCAACCCACTGGTCACCCTTCTTTGGGATCTGCCAGTTGCCCAGTTGCCATGAGCACACCTTTGGCTCACACTTGACTTGACATCCAGTCACCTCCAGGTCCTCTCCAGGATGCTGCTGCTCAGCCAAACCATTCCCAGCCTCTCCTGGCACTGTTCTAACAGGTGTGGGCCTTTGTATATCATGTAAAACTTGATGGGATTNGAATGGTTTGGGTTGGAAGGGACCTTAAAGGCCATCTTGTTCCAATACCCTCCACCACAGGCAGGGGCACCTTCCACTATCCCAGGTTGCTCCAAGCCCTGTCCAACCCGGCCTTGGACACTTCCAGGGATGGGGCAGCCACAGCTTCTCTGGGCAACCTGTGCCAGGGCCTCACCAGCCTCACAGGGGAGAATTTCTCCCCAATATTTAACCTATTCTCCCTCATTTTGAAGCCATTCCCCCTTTCCTGTGCCCTTGTCCATACCCTGTGAAAAGTCCCTCTCCAGCTCTCTTGTAGGCCCCCACTGATCACTGTGGCCACTGCCTGTTACTGTACCATCTGTCACTGCCACAAAAACCTTGGCTTTGTCTTTTTTCCAGCTCCAGTTTCAGCAGCTATTCAGTCACCCTTTGGCCTCCCTTGCACCAGGCTGAACAGCCACAGCCACCTCTGTCACCTGGAGCATGTGCTCTATGTCCCTGTCCATCCCAGTGTTCCTCTGCTACCCTCACTTCCCATTTCTGCATGTCCTCCTGACCTGAGAGCCCAAAGCTGGAGAGAGTCCTCCAGGTGTGACACTACTGGCCTGAGGAGACAGGGACAGTGAGTTTCTTCAACCCACTGGTCACCCTTCTTTGGGATCTGCCAGTTGCCCAGTTGCCATGAGCACACCTTTGGCTCACACTTGACTTGACATCCAGTCACCTCCAGGTCCTCTCCAGGATGCTGCTGCTCAGCCAAACCATTCCCAGCCTCTCCTGGCACTGTTCTAACAGGTGTGGGCCTTTGTATATCATGTAAAACTTGATGGGATTTCTGCTGGCCAGATCCCGAGTTCCTGAAGATTCTTTCACAAAAGTTACTGTGTGGCATGTCAGCACCTCAACCATAATTTAGCCTATTTAGACCCTAATTTAATCCTCAGATTTGTTGTTTCTGCATTCAGTATCATCACCCAGGTGACAGTGAAGCTGCTAAACATGTCAGCCCTGGTGCTGACCCAGGAGAACTCTGCTTCCCTCCAGCCCCCGGGCAGATCATAGAATCATAGAATGGATTGGATTGGAAAAGACCTCCGAGATCATCAAGTCCAACCCTTGGGCCAACTCCAGTCCCTTTACCAGATCATGGCACTCAGTGCCGCAGCCAAGCTCAGCTGAAAAACCTCCAGGGATGGGGAATCCACCCCCTCTCTGGGCAGCCCATTCCAATGCCTGAGCACTCTCTCTGCGAAGAAGTTTTTTCTGCTCTCCAACTTCAATTTCCCCTGGCAGAGCTTGAGCCCCCCGTGCCCCCTTGTCCTATTGCTGAGTGCCTGGGAGAAGAGACCAACCCCCACCCGGCCACAACTTCCCTTCAGGGAGTTCTAGACAGTGCTGAGGTCACCTCTCAGCCTCCTCTTCTCCAGCACAAACACCCCCAGCTCCCTCAGCCTCTCCCCACAGCACTTGTGCTCCACTCCCTTCTCCAGCCTAGCTGGCCCCGCTCCAGCCCCTCAATATCCAGATGAAGGGAGATTGATGGCTCTTTCAGTCTGGTGTTTTTCTGAGAAAATTCTCTGACTGTGACACATGAACTGAAGGAAAAAACTGCTTTTCAGTGTAGTACTCTAACTGGTGACCTGTTCTTAAAGGGTTTGAGCAAAGGGTAGTGAGCGACATAGTGTGCAATAGTAGCAAATGTTTAAATTCAGTAGAATTCTGTAAATAGGCTTCTAAGAATCACATGAAAAAAGAAATGGTTCTGTTTTTTAACACCCAGTCCATCATTTTGGAGTATACAAAAGTTCTTTTGCAATTTAAAAAAAATGAACATTTTTGCATTTTGTTTTTCATTGACACCACATCAACTTCTCACCGTTCACAGGAATAGGAGGGAGAGTCCTCCATGCCAGGACAGCCAGGGGATCTCTGTGGCACACCAGTCATCCATTTCCCATCCCTGCTGCTCAGGTCCCCATCTCCTGAGCCCCAGGTCACCTCCCAACCATGGCATTACTGGCTTCCCTGAGACAGGTGAGTGGCACTGCCCCTCTGCAGGTCCCAGCACTTCTGGAATTTAACATCATAACAGGTCTGTCTCTGCAAAACACTCTGTTTTTAGCAAAACATCACATGTCCACAAAGAAACCTTCCTGATTTCTTTCCTGAAATCTGAGTTGAAGCTGGGGTAAGAGGTATGTATTCCTTAAACCCAAATAAGACATCCAGTGGAAAAGTCAATCTTCATTCTAAAATGACTGTTTCAGTGATCACTTGTGATCTGTGCCGTTTTATCTACTTGATAATACCCAGCTTAGTGTTAGATCTAAAAAAAGAATGAAATGAGAAAATCATTCCTTTGATATGCATTAAGTTATTCAGTCAGTAAATTAGTGAATCTTAGCCTGAGTGTTATTAGCTATTAACATGTTACACTTCTTGATGTTGTTCATGAAGAATGCATATGAAAATGAGGAAAAAAATTCCCTTTTGAGGTTCCTGCCACTTGAGTTGTTGACATTTCTTTTAATTGGTGAATGTCCTCTTGAATGCAGTCTTCCACTGTCTGGTTTTATGAGAGATTCTTCATTTTTAATTTGTTCTCCCATTGATTAGACTTTTTTTTGAATGGGTAGCTCTCAAGATAATTAGCCTTTCATGGGAATCATGTTCTCCTAAACAGTTATTAATGAGTATCTCCCCCATTCAGTACATTTAGGCCTTTTTCATTGGGGGAATTTCAAGTTCACGTGTGGGCTGGTCGAGCCAGGCCTGGTACCACTAAAGACAGAAGGAATCTCACTGAAGATTTCAAGAAGAACAAGACCAGACCCTGGGAGTGAAGAAACCATTTGCAATCACTTTGTCTTTGGCAGATGCCTGTGTTTTAGGAGTAGTTACAAACAGTTCTTCAGGATCCAGGGTAGATTGAGGAGGGAGTGAAATGAGGTGAACAAGGATTCCATCTTCCAAGGGTCCCATCAGCTGCAGCATCTGGGCTAAGGAGCCTCAATTAGACTGCCTGGTTCCAGTGCTGGGAATGTTCAGCTCCATTTATTTAACATCAGTGTTCACTATATAAACATAAACCCATTAAAACCAACACTCATTTTGTATCTGAAGTTATTTTCCAACTAAACAGCCAAAGATCTTCCTTTAGAATATACTTTAGTTTAGGAATTGTTGCCATGTTACTCTCACAATTAAGAGCACACTGGGTAGTAAAATAGTCCAACCCGTCATGCACAGCTACAGTGACCTGATCCCATTCTGGCTCCTGCTTGGCTTCCCTAAGTCTGTTCTTGTCCCTTCCCTTCCTCTCATCTTTACACTTAAACTCTGCCCTGAGCATTGTCAGGTATTTTCCTGCTGAAATGCAGTTTTGTTTATGAATGTCACACTCTGTCCTTTCTATTTGCTCTTTCAGAACAGACTGAAACATCATCCTCTCCCTGCTTCCCTGTAAACTCTCCTGCTCTCTCTCCCTGCTTCCTCCACACTCAGTCATTAAGGAACCTCTACCACAAACAGGGATTTTCCTGCCATTCCTGGACAGATTTCTCTTCTATCTGAACCAGAACCTCATGGCATTTCTCCCATGAAGGTGTTCAAGGTCAGTTTCCTAAAACAGATAGGGTTTAGACTCTTTCAAGCTCATCCCATCAGTTTATTGCCCAATTTCTATGAACAGTGTATCTATGAACAGTACAATCACTGCTTTTTTGTCATTCCCTTCCACTGTCTCAGCTTCAGCAGAGGTTACACAAGGGCCAGCCTGGACTGATTGGATCTAAATTTGGCACTTACTTCTCTATGACAGAAGTGGCATTTCAGGTGTGTCCTTTTCTATCTCAACTGAGAACTAAAGCTTTGAACCAGGCTCTGATGATCTCATGGCTCACATCCATAACATTCCTGCTTTCTGGGCTTGACCAACACCATTAGAATGATCAGGTCAAATAATTTTATCTAATTTATGGTTTTACATCCTTAGTAGTCGCTTAAGCCTCCTTTTGTTTCTTGCTTCTGTGACATTTCAAATAAGTTACTGTTCTTTGCTTTCCCAGTACCCTCCTTAATCCACCTCCCCTACCTGTCTCTTTCAACTAAGAAATTACTTGTCCCTCCCACGGGCAATAATGCCAAAATTTCCTCTGTGGCCAAGAAGTCATTTCATCCACAGAGCTCTCTCCTAAATTTCCTCAAGATGCTGTGAGTAGATCCTTGTTGTCCTGTCCTGTGCACAGACACAGTGGCAGGGCCAAGGGTGTTACAGTGAGCACGACCAACGCCTCCGGCTCTTTGCTTCCACCTCCTCCTGTCTGTCTGTTAGTCTGGTTTGTCCCCAGCTGTCACCTCCCTGCCCTGGGGTTGCTGTCCTCATCCACATTTATGCACAACCAATTTCACTGGGTTTTTATTCCGTACTTCAGCTTTCTATAAGCAACAAAAAAATGATAGTTGGCTGTTTTGTTTCTGCTCATACTGATTCTGCCATCCCCAATGTCTTCCTCACAATAGATGCTGGTCATTTTTCAGAGGAAATAGCTCAACAACTTCAATAGAACAAAAAGTCTCAGAAATGTCAACATCACCTTTCAGGTCGAAAATCAATATGAAAATAACGAAATTGAAAAAAAAATAATTCCGGTAAAGCCC
This sequence comes from Sakesphorus luctuosus, assembly GCA_013396695.1. Classification (NCBI taxonomy): domain Eukaryota; kingdom Metazoa; phylum Chordata; class Aves; order Passeriformes; family Thamnophilidae; genus Sakesphorus; species Sakesphorus luctuosus. The sequence goes on from VWZD01011792.1 coordinate 19,495, forward strand.
AAGGTGATCCAACATGGGTTGTAAAAGTCAGAATAAATGGCCAACCAAACAACCATTGCGGAGTCGTAACTTAAAAGGAGGCTTCACTTTGGAGAAGAGCAATGTCTATGGAGAGGCTAATTTAATTTTATTGAATACTATTAAAATATCTATTAAAAGTTACAAGTTGTAGTCCAAAGTACTGCAGTGCAGCTCAAAGCAGAGCTAGCACAGGCTATGAACTGGCCTGACACGGTGATCTATTCCTGATATCATATAATATAAGCTATTTCAAGAACCCATTTCCAGGCAAGCTGCCTGGGTGGAGCCCTGCCCTCGCTGGAGTTGGCAGTTTTGCTGGTGACATCCATGAAATGACATTTTCCTCTTGTTTTTAGCATGTGCAAGATTAAATATTGGGCCAGGAAACCTGTATCAGTTCTATTGCATGCAATGCCAGTGGTTTTAAAGGTAACATTTGCTTAGGAGGATTACTAAGTAGAATTTGAAAAGGGATTTATTAATGGAAATGATTTTGTTTGTTTGTTTGCTCACCCAGATTTCCTAACTGTGCCATGTTATTTTGTATGGTAGCTGCCTCTGCTGTACCAGGACAAAATATACACTTAAGCCTTTGGGCATGAGAGGTGAGTTGTTTCCATTCCCCACTCCACTGGAAAATCAACAAAAGCAAGGCTTTAAAAGTGTGAATTCTATTATGGCCCAGCTTAGGAAGTGCCCAAATCCTGCAAGTGCTATGACAATTTATCTTTGAGCTCGTTAGTAGCACAGCATAATTAACAAGTAAGCTGTAGGAACGTGCCATTGCTCTGTATTTACATGGCATTCGCCATGCAGTTGTGGTATAATTACAGAGATTATACCTGCTCTCTGGAATAAGAGTACATGGTGTACCTCATTTGGTGCCATTTCACACCAGTGGAGCAGAGCACAGCGTGGTGGAGTTGAACAAACATTTCCTTCTGCTGTGGGTGGACGGGAGCCACAGGTGTGGATCTGCACAGAGCGCCGCTATTCCAACCAGCACCACGGGTTTGGGCTGCCCAGGGTGGCAGCCTGGCTTGTGCAGCTCAACTGATTTATATTTTGGACTGCTGCCCCTTCAGTGATTTAAGTGAACTTGAATATGCAGATTTAAAATTGGGCAGGCTTGAGTCTGAGGTTTTTTAGTATAGCAGCCTTCCCCTCTCATGTATAACACTGTAGGTTTCTATAATAATTACAGGAAATGTATGAAAAGAATCTATCTTCTTGCAAAGATTTCTTGGTTTTAGATTTGTTTTATGCCAGCACATCCACACTGCTTTGCCCTAAAACTCCACTGATATCACAATACCAAATGTGAAGTCGCATCATTTAGGCACTGGGAAAAAACCAGCAGCAAATGGTGAAAAGTGCAAAGAAATATGCTGTGCCTCTGAGTTGGTCACATTTTATGTGATTCAGCATGAACTGTAAGTAAAACAAAAGGATTCTTAAATGTTTGAGACCCACATCTAGCAGGAAGGGGAAAACTATCCACATCACTTGGTGTAGGAATTGCTGTGCCACTGCTCCAGAGTGGGGTACCAACCTTTAAACTCATGCATGCAGTGTTGCCTGCTCCGAGGAGAATGCACAGGCCTTCCTAGAGCATGGACACACCACCACACTGGTTAAGTAACTCAGCAGAAACATGGGTTTATTTGCTGCTGCTGGAGAGTAAAATTTCACTTCAGCATACAAGAAAACCACCTAAGAGCTCCCTGTTCTGCTCCCAGCAGAAGAGAAAGTAAGGAGCTTTTCTAAGTGTGGGTTATTGTTGTTCAGCTTCATAGTAATTTTCTTGTCTTGAGGGACTTTGATTTAGGAGTACAGCGTTAACAACTCCTGGCTCTGAAAGGCCAAGCAGTGTGACATGACAGGGCATGAACCGCAGCGTATTCATCCCCAGTCACTGTGCTGGCATCGTACAACCACAGCGCCAAAATGAGATGCAAATTAACACGATATAATTATCTCATTTGAATGTCTCACAGTGATTTTACTCTGTGCTACAGGCAGTGCTCTCTTGGTTCTGCTGATGTTGGAAAGAAGGCTGTGATCCCTGTGGGGGCTGCTGTGGCTGGGCTGGATCCAGGATTCAGCATCCAGGTTGGTGAACAAGCCTCAAACTGCTTGTTTGAAAGGGGTTCAGGGAACTTTGATGCCTGACATCAACAACTTGTTTCTGTCACAAACTGCATTATCCGAGGAGTTGTTTATGAGCACTGAGAGTTAAAATTTCAGTTTGTCTCAGGTGGTGCTGGTTAAGGACAGGAACACGGTGCACTAAGTCTTTTCTGCACTGACAGATTTAAAACTCACTTCAGAAGAAGTTAGAGGGAACAATAAAACTTCCTTTTGCAAAATTCTTATTCAAAAATGTTATTTGGCTTCTAACTGGCAGTCAGTATTTCTATGTGGATTTTTCTTTTTCATTTTTATCATTTTTCAGGGTTTTCCTGTTTGACAGTAAGAGGCAATGGAAGAGATGCTAATTTATGTCCCAATTACAGTCACAAACATCATCCATGAATTTCATGACTTTTTCATCCCAGTTTTCCTCCTTGCCATCACAAAGCTCTGCAGTGGCAGCTGCACCAGCTGTTTGCAGTAGCTGAAACACCAGCAAAGCATTTTCCCTGCACATCATCCAGAGCCAAGGCCTGTATTTTCCAAATACCTTCACAGCAAACATTTCAGACCAACTGTGAGACTTGGATTTGAAATTTAAACTCCAATGTACAACGGCACTTGGTGCTTTAGTTACTTTTACCTCCTTTCAACTTGTCAGAGTCACTCCAATGCTTTTCCTTGTAAGAGGACACGTGGTAACAAACCCGGATCTCACTGAACAGTGCAGTCATTCTTTTAAACTTTTATCTTAAAAGACATCATTTTACAGTCTGAGAAGGGCAGTTTCCTCCATCTAAAAAATGAAGAAAGGAGAGCTTTGCACTGACTCCAGCACAGTGCAGGTCGACTCTTCAGCTCGGGTTTTGATACAGCCTTGTTTTTCATTCCAGTGTAACAATAACCAGGAGAATCCTGCCATTATTTCTGGGAATGAGGTAATTTTAAATGGTGAAACTGTACATCATTTCAGTCATAATTTGGAACCCAACCACTTTATCTGCCATTGAAAGCCTCATGTCTCACAAGGGATATTTTATGAGACAGAAATTATAATGACGGGATGAGGCAAAAGTTCTGGCAAGGAGCACTCTTGAGTTGTGAAGTGGGTAAAGTAATCTTCTCTTTAGGGGTGGAAAAGCTGATCTTCTAGTTAGCATGGAAATTTATAGATGCATCTCAGTGAGTGTGTGTCCCTAAGTTTTAAATAATGTTCAATAAAATGTGATTTCTACATGAATTTTCTGTGTTCAGAAGCAGGATTGTTCCCAAGGACAATACTCAAAACCAGCCCTTCTGATGTTTTGTTCACAGAAACAGACACATGATGCAAGTTCATATGTACAGGAAATGGAATTTGGACAAATGTTTGAAGACTTCTCACAACAAATTGCTCACAAATGATTTACAGCAGGAGTTACTTGCAGGGTGATTACAGCACGTGTGTCTGGAAAAGAAATGCTAAGAGAAAACCAGTCTGCTTGTGGACAAATAATCAAAAGAGGAAAAAGAAAAATTCCTCTAACAAATGTGAAACTGCGAATTATTCACTCAGCTCAGTTGGCAACAACCAATTTTTGTGGTAGTAGGAGCTTGTGGAGGAGGAGGTAACTGTGTGAAGGATGATTGATTTGGTATCTTATATTGCAATTCTGGAAGGGGTTCAACATCTAATTTAAAAGCCATTTTCCTCCTTTTACCCAGTAAAGAAAACAAAATGATAGTTGATGTCTGTGAGCTGTTTTGGGCAGATAGGATCTATTTTGTGTCCTCTGGACACTGACAACTGCTGGCTCATAAGACAGAACAGTTATTTATTAAAAAAACATCTCTCTTGCCAGAAAAAAACAAAACCAAACCTGCCTGAGGAAGGATATTGCCATCATAATCCTTTTTGCATCTTTCCAGAAAACACACAGAGTGGGTCTGAACTCGGTGCATCTCTGGGCTGTGGAGCCTTGTGCACCTCCACCAGCCCATCTGGTCCACGGGGATAAAACAGTGCTTTACTTCCCCTTTGGAAGAATACAAAGCATATTTTGCCCATCTCTCACCTAAACCCACCTTTTGTCTGTCCTTCCCCACTCCTGGAGCCAGGAGCTCTGAGAGGCTCTGGGATGCTGCAGTGGGATGCAGCAGAGCTGTCCCCTGCTCAAGACAGGCAGTGACTGTAGCATGCTCTATTTATGCCTGTGGAGTGGTGGATGTGAGTTCAGCATTCAGATCTCCTTAACTCCTTCCACGTGTATTCTTGATTCAATATGCAATTCCCAATTTAATTCCTGAGCAGGCACATGTCTTCCCAAGGCGTAGCAGATGCGAGGGAGTCCACTTCATCCCTACTTCTTTGCTTCACAAAAACCTTCAAATGCTAAAGCCATAAATAGGCATTACAGCACAGTCTTTGGGTGAATGATCCCCAACATTACTGCAGATCTTAGTCATAGTGAAAGCTTTTACAAGCTGCTTTGAGCTAATGGCAGAGAGTTTTCACTTAAAGCAGTGATGTGTTCCTTCCCACAAATGCTAATTGCCATAATTCTATTGTGAATTCTGGGCTTAGCTACACTGAGCTGAGTTTGCTTCTTGTAAATTAACACTAACCACTGACCAGAGATTAATTTTACTATTTTTGTGGGTTTAGAGAGAAGGTTACTGGGACTGATACACTTCCATGTCCACTAAAGGCAACAATGGAAACAAAGTGTATTCCTGCAAGAATGTTCTAGGCAACCTCTTTAACAATGGAAGGGTGTGCTGCAGAAGATGATGTTTAGGAGCCATTCCTCCAGCCCACAAGGACAGGATCTGCATCCAACTGAGTTGTGCCCAGACTATCCTTACACCTTTCCTCCTGTGCTGCAAATCCACGTTAGATGCAAGACTGCCTGAAGTGCCTGTGGCTGGCAATGCCAGTCCTCCACAGCTGGTGAATGTCCTGCTTACCACAGAGTGCTTTACAGAATCAGAGAGTGTGCTGAGCTGGAAGGGACCCACAAGGATCACGGAGTCCAACCCTCAGCCTTGCACAGGCCCAGCCCCAAGAGTCACTCCCTGTGCCCCAGAGCATTGTCCAAACCCTCCTGGAGCTCTGGCAGCCTTGGGGCTGTGCCCAATGCCCTGGGGAGCCTGGTCAGTGCCCACCACCCTCTGGGGGAAGAACCTTTTCTAATGTCCACCTTAACCCTGCCCTGGCACAGCTCCAGGCCATTCCCTGGGTGCTATACCTGGTCCCCACAGAGCAGAGATCAGTGCCTGCCCCTGCCGAGAATGTTGGACCTGCACTGAGATCCCCCCTCAGACTCCTCCTCTACAGCTGAACACCCCAAGTGTCCTCAGTGCCCTCACACGCTGCCCCTCCATGCCCTTTCTGCAGCACCTGCCTCCCTGGGACAGGAGCTGGGGCACACAGCAGCTTATTGCCTGTAAATGACTTGTCAGAACACAGAGAATGTGTTGGTGGACCAGCTTCCACAATTTCAATGCGGAAGAACTTTAATTCTGACTACAATGTGAATATAGACAGATTTCTCAACCTGCTTCAGTCTACAGCCTGCAGATACATATGTAGGGTGTTTGATCCTGGTTACAAAACCACCACTGCCCTTTGCATTTACCCTTCCCATTCCCAATTTGGGGAAGTTTGCTTAGAAAGTGTAAGAAATATTCAGCTGCTACAGGTGCCCCTAAGCCCACCAGCTTTTTTGCTTTTGTTTAATTTTCTACATGTGATTAACTCCAGTGAGTTTCTGCCAGGCAGAATCTGTAACTGAAAATACTCCAAGAGTACACGAAGTGTGCTGCAACACTGCTGGGAAGTAAATACAAGAACCATAGTCTTCCTAATCACTGTTTTTCCAAAGAAGTGCTGCTCCCAACAGACAGGCTATTTTAGGTTGTAAATGGAAGTCAGAAAATAAGATTTTCTTTCCCTGGTAGTTCTTCTCCTGGAAATAGTACACCTGCCTTGAGTGTTAGTAGCAGCATATTGGTGATACCTGTTTGTCAGAGGATTGGGCACTGGAGCCTGTTCTGAATCACTGAAACACCAGTGGACATGGGAAATCATTCCCACTAGTACCAATGTGTTATTTGTTGATATAAAATCATGTGTTAGGTCGAAACCAGATCAGGATAGCCTGATTTACTCTGTGATTCCAGTGACAGCTCACTCCAAATTCAGGCTTGAAAAGTAAGTAAAGGTATTTCCCAGCTCCCTGCACTTCCTGTTCCAAGAGTGAAATACCTTTGCCACTCTCAGCTTTGCAGACTGCCTGTTCCTGCTGGATGATCAAAGTCCAGTCACGAACACAGACACTCCTGTCGGTATCAGGGATGTCTGTCCCTGCCTCCAGCTCACAGCACAGACATTCATCTGCATCCAGATCAGATGGATCTGTGGAAGATCTTTGAATGGCCTTTAAGTCTCAGAAGTTGTAATTATCATTCTTCTATCATCAGTTCTATCATTCTTCATGTATTATGCATTTTTTTTCTGGAAAAAAGCTTTGCATTATCAGGAATTCAAGAGATTAGGTTTTGCTACAGCAACATGGAGATCACAGAACTGGAGAACAAATCTTTAGCATCAGATGCACTTTTCTGTTGCCTCTACTGGTATTGAGAAGGGTTTTCTGTGCTAGGAAATACCCTCATTATTTCATGACATGGATGATATTAGGCTTGTATCCCCTCATTTGATTGAATGCTACTCACAGGCATCCTTTTGACCTGTTGAGTAGCCAGCAATTTATTTCAGTCAACTGTAGTACTACTGAGAAGCACTCCCTTCCTGCCTGTAGAAATAAAAAAACATTTAACCTTGGAAAACATGATTCATGCTATCTTCTTCACTATTCAATGAAAGATACCTTAATGAACAGTGGTCAGCTTGAGAGCAGCACCCAGAACAAACAAAAGGTTTTTCAGAGAATATGTGAAAAAACCAGTTGGCTTTAACTAAACAAATAGAAACCCCACCTTGAGTTGTACCCAGCCATCACATGTGATAATCCTGACATTCCAACTTGTTGTCATACTCTGTCATTCTCTTAGTCTTCCACTTTGCTTTGTCATTTACAGCATTCACGTGCTTGACTTCAAGCAGCCTCATGCTGTTCACTGGTTGCTTGGTTTGATATTAAAAAAATAATTAAATAATTAAAATTGCAAAAAAAATTAGAAAGGTGAAGAACTATTATCCAGGGAAAATTCTTGGGGCCTAGTGAAAAGACATAAACTCTTGGATTTACTTTGAAGTTGTCCTGTTCTCTTCTGTCTCTCCTTGCCCACCACCAGCTACAGTTGCCCTTGCTGACACTGCGCTTTTTCATGGAGGCTTTTCAGGGTTTATTGAGGTGTCTTCATCCCCATCCCTGTCTAGTCCTCCTTCAGAAACTTCAGCAAAAAGCCAGCTACCACCTGTGCACACACTTGTGCTCTGTCACCAGCTGAAAATCTTAGTACTCTCTCATGGTGGTTACTTACCTGAACATGTTTCACCTCCATCCTTTAGTCCCACAGTCTTCTCTATAAAGCCCCTTATCCCAACACTCCCTTCCACTTGAACCACTAAGGCTCCTCAAAATTAGAGGAGAAACCATGAGCAGCTGATGCAGCTCATTATCACCCCAGCACACACTGGAACATCATTAGCCATCACCAGAGCAGTGCTAATTTGGAAGCCTTTTCTCCAGAGACTGCTTGGTCTCTTCATGAGCAGGGGGAAGTGAGGAGTGTTTGCCTTTCCTCTGCTTGGCACTTCGCACTGTAGAGAAAAACGGTAGTTGCAGTCCCAGGGATGTTTATGGCCCTGTACTTGGATTTTCCAAGTCCTTATCACCCTCCATTCCAAGTCCTTATTGCCCTCTCCTGACTCAGAGGGAGGTGAGGTGAGGTGAGGCCCTGGCACAGGTTGCCCAGAGAAGCTGTGGCTGCCCCACCCCTGGAAGTGTCCAAGGCCAGGTTGGACAGGGCTTGGAGCAACCTGGGCTGGTGGGAGGTGTCCCTGTCCATGGCAGGGGTGTGGGATTGGATGAGCTTGACGGTCCCTTCCAACTGAAACCATTCTGGGATTTTGTGATTGCTCATCTCTGATGCTGCAGACCTACCTGCTGTATCTCCCTCATTCGCGGCCCTTCCATTCCCAGTTCCACAACTTTCCCTGTGTCATTCTGCAGCAGCAGCCTGGTCAGGAGAGATGGGGCTGCTCCAGGGTTGGCTGCCAATGAGCCATGTGCCACAGCCCTGCCACCAGAGCCATGTGCCACAGACATGTCCCGCAGCCCTGCCACCACAGCCCTGCCACCACAGCCCTGTCCCACAGCCCTGTCCCACAGCCCTGTCCCACAGCCCTGTCACCACAGCCGTGTCCCACAGCCCTGCCACCACAGCCATGTCCCAAGCCATGTCACCACAGCCGTGTCCCACAGCCCTGCCACCACAGCCATG
>VWZD01011792.1:32773-89987 GCA_013396695.1 Sakesphorus luctuosus
AAGGATGGCACTGCATCCCCAGCCTGGGCTAACTGAGAGCAGGAATGATGGCACTGCATCCCCAGCTGGGCTAACCAAGGACAGGAAGGATGGCACTGCATCCCCAGCCCAGGCTGAGGGCGGGAATGATGACACTGCATCCCCAGCCTGGGCTAACTGAGAGCAGAAAGGATGGCACTGCATCCCCAGCCTGGGCTAACTGAGAGCAGGAATGATGGCACTGCATCCCCAGCTGGGCTAACCAAGGACAGGAAGGATGGCACTGCATCCCCAGCCCAGGCTGAGGGCGGGAATGATGACACTGCATCCCCAGCCTGGGCTAACTGAGAGCAGAAAGGATGGCACTGCATCCCCAGCCTGGGCTAACTGAGAGCAGGAATGATGGCACTGCATCCCCAGCTGGGCTAACCAAGGACAGGAAGGATGGCACTGCATCCCCAGCCCAGGCTGAGGGCGGGAATGATGACACTGCATCCCCAGCCTGGGCTAACTGAGAGCAGAAAGGATGGCACTGCATCCCCAGCCTGGGCTAACTGAGAGCAGGAATGATGGCACTGCATCCCCAGCTGGGCTAACCAAGGACAGGAAGGATGGCACTGCATCCCCAGCCCAGGCTGAGGGCGGGAATGATGACACTGCATCCCCAGCCTGGGCTAACTGAGAGCAGAAAGGATGGCACTGCATCCCCAGCCTGGGCTAACTGAGGGCAGGAAGGATGGCACTGCATCCCCAGCCTGGGCTATCCCTGGGGAGACACCACGGGGACACTCAGATGGAGATAATTTTAAGAGGATTTTTAGGCTGCCTGTCTAGTTTTACTTTGGTCATTGGCTGACCAGTCAGCAGGACATCAAGTGGGGACACCAAATCTCCCAACCCTTTCCTGACTGAGGCCCCCGCCGCTCCCACTTTGCACAGACACAACAGGGTTCCTTTCATTGCTCCCAGGGCTCACACAGAGCCTCTGCTTATATTAAGTTTTAATAAAAAATGAGTCTGTGTGTCACTGTGCAGCCGACCTCCTCGTGGCCGGAGGGAACGCTCTGTCCACCGGCTGCAGCTGGGGCCACGCAGCGCTGTCCTTCTCCATCCACCCTCCCATGGCGGGGGCAGCAGGGAGGAGCTCTGCAGAAATCCTCCCCGAGCATTTTGCCACCATTTGTTTTGAACCCAGCAATGCATGAACTCAGAAACTAAACAGGGGGATGGAATTGCTGCCCAGAGTAGAGCAACAAGGAATCCAGCCCAGCTGCAACACACCATCTCCCAGCCTCGTCTGAGCAGCTATAAAGACATTTTCCAGACACCTTTTCAATTTTGCGAAGGGGTTTCTGGGCAATTAAATAATCAGTGAACTTTGCTTGGACTTAGGACACAAAACTCATCCCAAGGAGGTGAAACAGAGTCAAGTTGGATATTTTGGCGGATGGCAGCAATCAGGTCTATCTGATCCCAAGTATTAGAAAAACAAGGTGCTGCTGCTTTCAGCTGACTTAATTAGTTTATACACTGAAACTCGGAATAAAGGGGCTGTGCAGTGCTTTGGCTTCAGTAGTAACCCCGCAGCCATGACAACAGCGAAGCATTGCTGATCACCATGACAAAGAGCGAGAGGGCTTCTGCCAGGGGAAAGCCACCGCCGGCCCAGCAGGAATTCCGTGTGTGGAAAAACCTAACCTGGAAAATTCACTCTGAAAAACCCACCCAGTGGCCATTGCTGTACTTAAAGCTCCGGGTTTAGTCCTCTGTGAAAATCAGTATTTGGGAAGGGGTTTGGGCAGCTCACACATGTCCACATCGTTTCATTAACTGTTGGTAACAGCAATATCTTGCAAAGCCAGGATGTAATGCAGGGATTTCTGAGCAAAAAAGAGATCTGAATAGTTACAGGCCAGGGCTGTCCCTGCCTGTGCCCCTGTCTGCCCCAGCTGGCCTGGCACAGAGGGATGCTCCAGGCATCCAGAAGGATTTTGTGGTAGGTTGAATAAAAAGGACAATGAAAAAATGCCATGTTTGCACTCAGCCCTTCCCTCTGGTTCACTCCCTGGTGAGAGACAGACCCAGCAAAGAGGTGGCAGCCACAGAGATGACCCTCTCTCAGGGTGGCACCCACTACCCCAGAGCACCCTCTTTTGTGCCCTGGTGCATCCATGGAGCAGCCACAGCTCCCAGAGACCCTTCTCCCTTGTCAGAAGAGGGAGTGAAGGAAAAGAAAAAGTCTTTGCTTTTTTATCTGAAAACATCACCTCAGGCTGTCCCCTGGCTGTGCTCCAGCAGAGCCCACTCACTCCCTCAACCCCCAGTGGTGCCTCCTCCACAGCCAGCTCAGCCCCACCTGCCCTGCACGGGAGCCATCGCTCCAGGGGACACTTCATTTGTCACCAGAGCCTGAGCTCCTGATACTGAGCACAGCAAAACATTTACCCAGAGTGAGCAAATAAAGAAAATGAACATTGCTGTGGGAAAGACCTGGAGTTGAGGCATTTTCCCAATAGGAGCAACTCTGCACACCTACAAATGTGGATAAAGTGCCCAGGTAAAGGAGGTAACTAAAAGCATCTCAGAGCTTATTAAAAAGTGATTAAAAAGCCTGGCTCCAAGAGGGTCCCACATCTCCAGGGTGGGGACACATTAAATTCCACTGCAGCTGGACACAGGAACCCTGCTCATAGTGTCAGTTCCAGCTGACATGGAGCATCTGGGTTTGCTTTTCAGCAACTGCATTTTCCCATGGAGGAGCCATCCAGGCAGGTGATTTCTGAAAGATTTTCCTTGTCTGCTTTTGTAATAAGAGACAGTAGAAAACAGTGAAGAATAATCACAGAATCACAGGATGATTTGTGGTGGAAGGGACCTTAAAGCTCTTCTCATTCCAACCCTCTGCCATGGACAGGGACACCTTCCAGTAGGTGGAAGGAAATAGAAAGGATGAATAGAAGTCTCCAAGTGCTGAACTCTACAAAATGTGTGTCCCCTTCCTTTGCTCATCATTAAACAGAAATATTTTTCTTTCTGAATTTCTATTTGCCAAATTCTTCGTATCAACTCTCAGCATTGAATATACATAAAACAGAAGCAGAAATATGCTCCTAGAATCCTTGTGCAAGAGCAAGAGGACACTGGCAGTGATTTTCAGGGTGTTCATCACTTCCCATGTGTGAGAGCAAACCCACAGGGGCCGTGTTGGGAGGGAGGTGTTTTCTCCCAGCCACCTCCTCCCATCCCTGCTCCCCCTGTGCCACCAGCCAGCGCTGGGCATGAACAGAAGGTTCACTCTGCCACCAAAAGGCAGCTCAGCAATGCTGAGCTCCACTGGTGCCAAATTAGGATTTTTAAAAAAACCCCAACGCATGCTCCGATTTAACAAGGATAACAAGCATGGGTTACCTTCCAAAGTTCTCCCTCAAATGAAAAGTTCAGGGCTGCAAAGCCCTGTGGAATCCCTGTGCCATCCCTCTCCCAAAGCACCCACAGCACTGAGTCCAGCAGCTCATGTGCCATCAGCAAATACCTGAGAATTATTTTGTTATGTTTGACATTTTTAACTGACTCCCCATTACCAACCCCTGGAATCCTCATTAAACATCCAACAGCCTCAAACATCTCCACATGCCCCCAAGTGTCAAATCAGCTTCTCACCACATTTATTCCTCCTTTTATTTTCCAAAAATTCTGCTGTTCAGGGTGCTAAAGTGCTGAGAAACAGCACAGAAAATAAACCATTTAAACATTCTCCAAAGTCTTACAGGAACTGTTCAAATCCAGAGGGGATTTGAAACCTTTCCAGTCTTTCTCCCTCCAAAATCAGGAGCCACCCAAACATGTCACTGCTTCAGGAGCCCCTGTCACAGGGAACTTGGTTGTGCTTTCAACATTTGCAGGGATTTCCTTCCATTGCCACAAAAATTCTTTTTTGGTCAAATTAAAATGACTTTCTTTCCAAACACACATTTATTTTCTAATATAGCAAGTGATTTTACTTACTGCTTCAATAATAACAAGAACTCTCTGGTTCCATGGGGAAAAAGTAGAATTCTTCCATAAACTTCAATGCTGTTTGTAATAGTTCTTGACAGAAGGGCACTTTTTTCCCCATAATTCCCCCCATTTTTCTTTGCCAGCTGCCACAGACCTCCAGCACTGAAATCACTGTTTCTCCAGCAGGGAGGCTGGGATGCCACACTGGGATCACAGAATTCCAGAGTGGTTTGGGTTGGAAGGGACCTTAAAGCTCATCCCATTCCACTCCATGCCATGGGCAGGGACACTTCCACTAGACCAAGCCCCATCCAACCTGGCCTTGGACACTTTTAGGGATGGGGCAGCTTCCCTGGGATGCAGAGCCACTGCCCAGAGGGAGCACAGCTCTCTGCATAGGGGCTCAGCCTGGCAGGAGCTGCCTCATCCTTCCACACACCAAGAGCTGCCCCACTTCTCCCTCCAGCTCTGAAAGTCCATATTTTCCAAGCACATCCCAAACATCCCCTCTTTGCAGGAGGCTGTGCCTGCAGAGCAGACACCCTGAGAGACAACAGCAGCCTGAGAGCACAGGCACAAGTTTAGGGAACTTCAGCCTGGTTCCCAAACTCCAGTTATGGTTCTAGAACAGTGCCCAGACTATGAAGAGAAACATCACTGTTCTGGGCAGGCCCCTGTGCCAGGCACACCACCAACCACGCACCGGACTGGGCTAAGGCAGGAGCCTCTGCATCCAGCCCCACCTGCCTTTGGAATAACACGTTACACAGTGACTGAGAATCCCCTGACAGGTTCAGAACTTGAGGACACACAGGCTGAAATCTCACCTTGTTTCAAACCCACTGTGGCACTGGGGCTGCACTCAGTGTGTCCAAGGGGAGACAAGCCCAAGTGCTCTATCCACAAAATCCTGCAATCAGGGAACACTGAGCGCTTGTTTGCATTGCAGGAGAGGATCAACCTCATCATTGGTTTGGATTCCTTTGGCAGAGCACAGAGGGTGTTACCCACAATTGCACAGTCATTCAGCCCCCAAAGCTGGGTTATCAGGGCTTTGTGAGCCCCTAAATCTGGGGTATTGGGGGATTTAGGAGCTCCCAAATCCATCATTTTGTCTCAGGTAAGAGCCAGGAGAGCATCCTGTCCCAGGCAGTTACAGCTGAGCCTGTACAGCCTGTGAGCAGGCTCATAAAGGCTTCACCAGCTCTTCCTATAAAGCTCTTCCCTTCCTCTAGCTCCAGTAGAAGTTGGAGAGGTTGCTGATAATCCAAACTGGTTTTCCCTGGAGGATTACACACTGATTAACAGATCACAGAAAATCCTGGAGCTGAGGCCTGACCCTGAGAACAGCCCCAAGGACAGTTTGAAGGTATAAAGGTGCCCCAGAACAACCCAGAAAATCTTTACTGACAACTATTGGCAGCTCCAGTCAGAGAGATGGAGGTGGAGATGTCTCCAAAACCTGGAAATCCTGGTGGGGGGCTGCTCCAGGTGGGCCCTGGCCAGCACTGCTGTCTTGGTCAGCCAGTGGGCATCAGACATGCACCGTGAGCCCAACTCATGCCCTTGGGGAAGAAATCAAGGCTCATGTCACAAAAAGGAGGCTGAAATCAATCCCCTCACTGCAGTCCAAGGGCAAACCCACGGGGTCCTGCCCCAGGCCCCACTGCACAGAGCCCAGGGCATGTGTGAACCCCAACAAGCACATCCAGCCTCTGGGGAGAGAACCTTGATGGGAGCAGAGACCAAGCATTTTATTTCAGGGCATGGTTAGAGCTCTGGACTCCTTTTCACTCTTCAGTGCTGTGTTACACCTTGCCATGGCCACATTCCCCTGCTCTGGCTTCTCACTGTGGCCAGCAGAAAACGCTCCTGAATAGACTCCAAACCCAAGTGTGAGCTTGGCATCAGGCTGAGAGTAGAATATTCATTACTGCGCTGCAAGGAGAGGAACTGGGGACAGCAGGGAGTGAGGCAAAGCCCCAAAGCTTGGCTCTTCCTCTGCAGAGAATCCTTGAACCCTAAAACAGAAGGGATCTTAAAGCTCATCTTGTTTCCACTCTGCCATGGGCAGGGACACCTTCCACTATCCCAAGCTGCTCCAAGCCCTGTCCAGCTTGGCCATGGACAGTTCCAGGGATGGGGCAGCCACAGCTTCCCTGGGCACCCTGGGCCAGGGCCTCATTACCCTCAGAGGGAAGAATTCCTTCCTAATACCCAATCTAAGTCTCTCCTCTTCTAGTTAAAAACAGCTCCCCCTCACAGAATTATAGGATGAATTAGAGGATCCCATTCAGTGGTTCATCCCAGAGGAGCTCAAGGACCCTTGGCAGTTCCAAAGCATTGAGGAAGCAGCAAACACATGGGGTGCCCCCAAGACAGAGCAGCCTTTGGCAGGAGAGATGCCCCAAACCAGGTGGGTGGGCAGGCAGGGGGAGCAGCCTGCAAGCCAGGGCTGGGCACAGCTTCCACTCCTGAGCTTTGATCCTGATACTAACTCTTATATTTAATCTGAATATTGATAGAATATTTATAAAACACGTATCTGGAGCAACTGATGAAGGCAGCCCACACTGAGGTAGACATGGACCTCAGGAGACCCTGTAAGGGATTTCCCTGGGGAAAACCATGTTTTAAATTTGGGAATAAAAATCTCAGGTAAGGGCACAGTGCTTTGTTTCCATGCTCACTGGAATAGTGGCTCATTCCTGGAGAAGTGGCACCCCTGTCCCTGTGCCCAGCATGTTGGATGTGCTACTGCCAGTTGTGGGACCAGTGGCAAGGAGGTGTAAGAGGAAAACAACCAAAAACCAGAAAGAAAGGTACAGCCCTTGGCTGCACCCCTATTTGAGCAGAGAGGGCCAGGAATGATTTAACCTTTACCACTTACCCACTCCCTGCAGCTGTGCAGGTGATCCATCCCATTTCCTCAGACAAGGATAGGGCAAGACACACAAAAGTCACATAAATATGTATATTTTGGCCTTAGGGCTTCAAAACTCTGAATTAACCAAGTGTTTGAATGACTCTGGAGCTTGGTCAACACACAAACCTACACCTGGACTCTCCTCCCTCCCACTGGCGGGCAGGAGGGGCTGAGGTGGAAAGGAAATAGGGAACAACGGCATCAAAATAAGATTTATTATTTAGAACTGAGATTTGGAAGAGACAGACATGGCAGATAACAACGAAACAGAACACCAGGCTCCAGCTGCGAGGAAGGGGCACCGAGACAGGTGGAATTCCTACGGCTCTGGGATCAAACACAGGAGTGAGGGGGGGAGAACAGCCTGGGCTGGCACTGAGGGGACAGCCAGGGAGGTGCAGAGAGCTTGGGGCAGATGGAACTGCAGGAGCAGCACTTCCCCACAACTTAGGACAGTGCTAGCCCAGCTTTCATTACGAGAGGTGTGCAGTGCTTTGATAAATGATCACTTGTGAGGTTATTGCTTCAAACTGCTCTGTCCATCCCCTGGACCCAGCTGAAACCCACCACCAGTGACCCCAGAGAAAGAAACCCCCTCTGCATCGGTTCAGCTCATTGAAGGCACTTTAGAGTCTTAAAAATGGCTCCAATTACACACTGGTTTGTGGAAGGGTTTTAGTCTTACATTTAAAATGAGCAGTGGCTCGAAACTCTATTTAAGTCTGGCAGGAAAATGTGGCCTGTCTATGAGAAAAAGAAAGAGGTAAAAAGGGAAGTGACAAGCACAGACTGACTCTCCAGTGCAGGATCTGGAGGGTTTTTTACTTGATTTAAGTGGATTTAAAATAGAGTCCCACCTTTACAAAAGAATGGTGAGAAATTTAAATGGAACTGGAACTTATCTCCCTTGTACGCATGCCTGGCTTATTGCTTGGAAAATTGCTTAAATGACAATTAACTGTGTGAAACAAAAAGCATTTGAAGGAGTGCCTCCTCCTCTTCCTCCTCCTCCCTCTTCTCCATCTGCTGCTCATGGAAACCTGGCTCACAACAGAAGGGAACAATTTGGAACAAAATCCTTTTCCCCCAAAATAATTCTCCTTTATTTTTTTCTTTTTTTTTTTGCATAACATTTTTGTATTTCCAACTATAAATAAAAAAAAATTACTAGAAAGAAGTGTTACAAAATTGCGTCGAAGGGACCAGAACGGCACAGAATTCCTCACACATGAAAAAATCACTTCCCATCTTCCTCTTCCTCCTCCTGAGCCACGCCGGGGCCTTGCGCTTGGCACGGCAGCTGCGGCGGCCACGGGTCGGTTGCGGATGGTCTCCTTTTCAGAATCTAAAAGAAAAAAATCCAGACATGGATTTCACATCTGGGAAAACCCAAAGCAAACCCCAAAGGGGCCACCTGAGCTCATGGCCCCCAAGTGTGTGGAGCTGCAAGGAAACAGAGACCAAGACCAGCTGTCATGCTGAGAGCTCAGCGGGGTGAATGTTTATTTTGGTGGAGGAATCTCAGCACCTTGCAGGGTCCCTCAGACCAGAGCTCTGATTCCCATGGGGAGGAACCAGGAGGCAGAGATGGAAAGAGCCAGCAGAGATGCCCAGCGCTGGGCCCAGCCTATAGGACCCTGTTGCTGGGGGAGGAGGGAAGAGGAATGTGAAGCTGAGTGGGGGTGCCAGAGGGATGGTGGGATTGCTGGGGTACGTTGTGGCATCAGCTCCCCACACCTGCAGGCTTGGCTCCCTTGTCCAATGGAAACGGAGCCAAGCTTGGATCACAGATCATGGAATGGTTTGAGTTGGAAAAGACCTCCCTCCACCTGGGCCACAGGGATGCCATGCCCCACCCAGGCAGGGGTGGGATCCATCAGCCTCCCACAGGAGGCAGCCCACACAGGGCAGGAAGGTGGCACAGACAGGGCAGGGCACAGCGACAGGACCAGGAATGAGGGCGGTGACGGTGCTGAGGGCACAGCCCTGGGGGAAGCAGCAGCACCAGGTGCCACCAGGTGTCCCCCACCCACAGCACACACCCACCACATGCACTGGCTGTGCTGGGGACATGCTCCCAGGGACATGCACCAGCCCCTTGCTCCACAGACAGACATATGCACACTGCTGTGGGATCACAGCCTGACAGAGCAGACCTTTGGGATGCCCTCAAACACATGCAGGGAGCCCTTGGAGCAGCAGGGAGCCCTTGAAGCACTGGGGAGCCCTTGGAGGACCCTTGGAGCAGCATGGAGTCCTTGGAGCAGCAGGAGCCCCAGAAGGAGCAGCAGGGAACTCTTGGAGCAGCAGGGAGCCCTTGGAGCACCAGGGAGTCCTTGGAGCACCAAGGAATTCATGGAGCACCAGGGAGTCCGTGGAGCACCAAGGAATTCATGGAGCACCAGGGAGTCCTTGGAGCAGCAGGGAGTCCTTGGAGCAGCAGGGAACTCTTGGAGCAGCAGGGAATTCATGGAGCACCAGGGAGTCCTTGGAGCAGCAGGAAGTCCTTGGAGTGCCAGGGAGTCCTTGGAGCACCAGGGAATTCATGGAGCAGCAGGGAGTCCTTGGAGCACCAGGGAGCCCTTGGAGCACCAGGGAGTCCTTGGAGCAGCAGGGAACTCTTGGAGCAGCAGGGAACTCTTGGAGCAGCAGGGAGGGCAGGGGAGCAGCACATGGTGACGATGCCATCGGGGTCTGGCACAGCTCCTGCCAGGTCTCTGTGGTTTGGGCTCTGCTTTCATTAAATGCAGCCCCAACTTTCTCCTTCCCCTATTCCTTGCTCTGCCTGTTCATGGGAAGACTGGCTTTTAAGGGAAGGAAAATCACATCTTGATCATAATTCCTCCCTGAGCTTCTGACCAACATCAGTACTGAAGATCCACCTGGATCCACCCCATCACCTGCTCACTATGGATAACCAGCACTTGGCATGGAGTTTCACCCAGGAAAACAGGACAAAATTAACTGTCTCCAGGTAACCAGGAAAAAAAAAAAGTATGGCAAGTAGTGGATGAGCCACAACACCCCGAGCAGAGCCAGCCTGGGCACCTGGCTCCTCGAGCAAACCCTCCCAGGTGCTCAGCCCACCGACAACCTCCTCAATTCTTACTCCAAAGTCAGCCTGAGCTTCCACAGGCTGAGTGGGCAACAGCACTGGAGAGATCAGGGAATGAGATTATATACAGCGCTGGCTGGTGATGGAACAAAGGCAGGGATGGCACATCCTGGAGCTGCTGCCTAATGGTGACAAAGATACTTGATGCAGTCTGTCCAGTCTGACAAACAAACCCTGAACACTGAGAAGGTTTTTCCTTACTGGCAAAGTAATTAAAAAAAAACAACCAAAGAGTAAATATTTTTGGGGCTATTTTATGTCAGACCTGAAGAACCCCTGTTTGAGAACGACTGGCAGCTGATTATTTCTTCTTAAATCTACTTTTTTACAAGATGTCAGAGTCCTGAACACCTCACAAAAACTGCAACAGGCACAAAGAAGTCCCCAGAAGAGTGGCTGGAGAGGCTCTCACCTGTCACCTGAAGCTTGAGAGCCACACTGCCATAGCTGGCACTCACTGACACCCCAGTAATGAAAAGCAAAGTGTGGGGATCTGCCCCTTTCCGAGGGGAAAAAGTAATTCCAACTTTTCCATCTGCTTCACAACTACAACAACATGCCCAGTATCCACCATGCATCCATCCTGTTGCACTACATCCAAAGGAATCCATCCAAGCACCCTTACTCACCAGACTTGGAGAAACCAAGAGCTCATCACGAGAATTTCCCTGTTGTAACAGATACTTTGTAGTAGCTGTCTATGAGCAGCTTCCCCACAGTGACCAAGTGAGCCCTAAAGCTTCCTGAGGCTCTGAGTGTCAGACTGAAGGCTCAGACCACACAGCCCCTCAACTCTTCATGAGAAAGTTATTTCAAGGGAGATGTTCTACAATCAAATACAGATCCAAGAGTACGCAGCACAGCCTGGACAGCACAGCACAGCTACCCCTGGGAAGGGAGCAGAGAGCACCACATCCTTCACACCAGCAGCTGCCTCCTGCACCAAGCCCAACCTCCCAATGAATCAGGTGTAAGTGATCTCTGTGCTGACACAGCCAGTGTCAGCACTGCAGCACATCCAAACCCCTCTGGGCAACAAATGCCTTCATAAAGCAGAACTTGTGACTTGACAGCTCCTAAAATCCACCTTATTATGATGCCCTTCTGGAGCTGAGCTGCATTAATAGAAGCAGCAGCAGGGTGGGGGCTGGAGCCTCCCTGTCCTGCTGCATCCACAGGGGCTGCCCCTGCCAAGGGGCACCAACAACATGTGTCAGTCACCACACAACTCCCCTCTGACCAACAGCTCATTTTGGGGCTACACAGACAGGGAAATGATTGTCAGGGATAAAATAACAAGAGATCAGCACATGGCACAACCCCACCGAAGCTCAGTCTGCACAAGCACGGGTCAGGCACAGCCCAACACCACAAATCACTGAGATGTTCCCCAAGGACTCAAATCCATAAAAATAACCATAGCCAGAAATAACACGAGATTCTGGGTTTGCTGCTTTATAAATTCAATCCCATATCAGACACTCATCTATCCGTGGCAAGAGTGTGTGAGTTCCCTGCTCACACACTCTGCAGAGACCATGCCCACACTGACCCACAGGCACCACCAGAAATCAGGGGTTGAGGAGGGCACAGGAGGAATGGCAGGAGGCAAGGAAACCTTACTGGGACACTGCACACAATCAGGAACTATTTTATGTGTGACTTGTCTCTGATCCAACACTTCCAACAGCATCCATGGAAAAGTGGGAGGAACTAGCTGGCAGCAGGGCAAAAAACAGGGCAGGTTTTTGCCAAAATAGCCAATCTCAATCTCACCCACAAAGCCTCAAACTCTTTGCCTCATTGTGGGGGCAGGGAGAGATGACAGGGAAAGCAATGCTGAGGTCACATAATTTCAGAAGGGAGACTTCTGGTTCCAACTTTCCAAAGCCAACTTCCAAGGAATGTGCGAGGACAGATGTTTTTCCTACCCATGTGCAAACTGAACCAAACCAACAAGGACCCACCAAGTGTCCACAGAACTTGTCTGGAAAAATTGTGAATGTCCCCAGACCTGACAGTAACGCACTGGGATCATGAAAAAGGCATGAGGGGATACCACTGACAAAGCCCAAGTAAACTAATGATTCCAAGTGTTAGTGATTTCCTTCCACAAACACCAACCAACACTGCCTGCCACTGGGGGAAGCAGCTCATGGCAGAATTCCTGCCCCTCAGCACCAAGGCCCCTGTCCCCAATATGTGTCTCTGTTGGAGCACAGCAACAGCCACGTCTCACCTTCAGTCCCTCGTGTTGCCTTTGATCCCCAACAGTGTCAAGGATTGCAGAGAAAAGGAAGGAAGTTACACAGCTGAGAGCAAGAACAGACCACTTTGGAGACACATGCACTGATGGTTAACTAGTAAGAGTCCCAGAACAGTTTGAGTTGGAAGGGACCTTAAAGATCATCTCATCCCACCCACGGACACCTTCCACTATTCCCAGGTTGCTCCAAGACACTCCCAACCTGACCTGGGACACTTCCAGGGATGGAACAGCCACAACTGCTCTGGACCACATTTCCTCTTTAAAGCAGCTTTTTAAAGATTTTTTTTTCTCTTTTCTAAAGGAATGTAAAAAATATTTCCTCTTTCAAGTTGTACGATGGAGACCAGAGTTAAACACACAAATAAACTGCGAGGGCCAATGTCACATCAATCTTTTGGGTGAAATCTGTGCCAGGGAGGTTGAATCCAGATTTGCAAAAGAGCCTTAAAGCACTGCAGTGTTTCTCCCTGCCACGTGCAGTGCCCAGCTTTGCATCCCTGCGGCAGATGAGCAGCACTGGCAGCAGCAGCTCCTTCTCAGGACACCCAGTCCCACTCCAAGCAAGCTGGGGATGGGGTGGGAAAAGCAGGATGTGATTGTGCATGGAGATGCTCCATCCTGAGACAAGGCAAGCAGAGAGCCAAAGGAACAGCACACAGGCAAACTTCCACTGCTTTCCCAACTTCCCAAATTGAAAACTTTGAAACTTTCCTGAAGTTTCAAAAACATTCCCTATTCCTGACTGTGTGACTCAGGAGGTTAAAACATTCTTTCTAGATATTTAGTTTCTGCAAGGAAAGATTGAAAATTGGGGGATCTGTGAGCTCCCTCATCAAAATGGGGTATTTAAAAGCTGAGCATCTGCGCTGACTTCCCATGGGTCAGCACAGGGCTGGGAGCTACAGGATATGGTGGCAAGTCTGGAACTTGGGAGGCCAGGAATGTTACCAGCAGGTTTGACCTGTTTGCTGCACATTGAAGCAATGTTCAGTCAGGAATAAAATGAGCCCAGTTCTGGGATCTGCAGGGGATCTTACTGGGTACAGATCCACCTCTGGTGCTGCAGCACAGACCTGTCAGGTCCCTCTCACTCCTTGGCTCACCTTTTGCTCAAGAAGTTGCCCCATTTATTTAATCTCATGTCATTTGCTTAATTACCACTGAGGATCAAAGCACAAACATCACAACTGAGGGCAAAAAACCCCACAGCTTGAAGCGAGCAGCCAGAAGAGCTGCAGCCAGGAGGGCCATCAGGAGATGAAACACCACAATGGCAGCATCACCTCCTGAGCTGTGCTGATGAAGGGGTGACAGGCAGGTGCAGCCCCATGGCCTGGAGGCTGCAGCTCTGCCCTGCTGCCCCTGGGGAGCACAGCACATGCAATGGGAACACGGCCTGTGCCACACACGGAGCACACACAGCCAAGCCACGGGGTGGGGGCACACACAGACACAAGCAGGAGTGTCACACCTGCATGCCCTTCCCTCCTTTCTCCTGCAGCCTAAACTGAAGATGGTGACAGCCAAGAGGGTGCTGGCAGCAGGGCTGAGCTTCCTCCCAGTAAATGGTGCCAGGATACTTCAGGACTTCCCTAGTGCTCTGCAGCACAGCAGAGACACAGTTCATGGGTCTTTCCCATCAACCAAATTCAGCACCTTCAAGTGCACCACCACCTGCTCAAAGGAACTTGGCAAACACTCCAGCCCAGTCTGCTCTGCTCTGCAACACCAGGAGCAACTGCACAGGCAGGGACTGGGGGCACTGTGCCCTGTGAGGTGGCACTGTGTCCTATGAGGTGGCACCAAGCACCTCCCAGGGCACGTCCCAGGGCACCACCTCCTTCCTACAGCTGCTGGAGGTGTTGGCTACGAGGAGAGCCCCAGAACCAGTGGGGGCATCACATCTGCTCCTGCAGCACAACCAAAGGACAAGAATAAGTCTGGAAAAGCAACGCAGAGTTACCCGGAACAGCTGGGAATTGACACAGTTCTGCACTGTAGGAAAACACTGGGTTTTTCACACCATTTTCAAGCACAAAATGTTTATTTTTCTTTGTTAATCTATACAATTTCTCGGGGCTTTTAGTGCCACTGACTTTGTCAGTATACAAGGGATGGACTATACAGGCAATAGCGACATAATCTGTAGGATTCAGTGCGAGCCGAAGGGAACCCGGTGTGAGAACATATTTTCCATGTTTGCTCATGAAGCATACAGACATGAATCTAAAAAACCCAAACAAATCAAAGATACATGGTACAGAGAACAGAAATCTCTTACTACAGTAAGTATTTTGCCCAGGCAGAAGACTCTGCATAATCGTCTATAAAATTCAATTCTAACTGAATTGATGGAATAATATTCAAAGGGTACAAACAAAATTAATTTAGACAGGAATAATGCTCGAGGTACAATAGAACTATACAATTCACAGCTTGGCAGCAGGGACGTCTCTGCCCTGGAGCAGATGGTACAGAACGTCACCGTGGGTGAGCGCCAGGTCCTGCACCCGCAACGCCACCACGGCGCTTCCCGAGGGAAGGAGACTTACCAGAGGCAAACCAGGTCTAGTGGGTACCTTGTGCCTTTAGACTGAGGTGCAGGTGGAGACTCTACGCACAGTAAAACGGGCAAAAAGCAACTTTCAAACAGGAGAGAGGTGTCTGTGCCACGTGGAGCGTGAAACTTTGGTAAAAATAATAAAAAATAAATAAATAAATAGGTAGAGAAATAAATAGATTTCCAAACGGAAGGCGGTGAGACTCCAAACCTGAAGTGTCAGATATGAAAAAGAACAGCTTCACATTTTTGTTCTGGTTTAGCATGGACACTGTCAGTGGCCAGACACCACCGTTGGAGCCGGAACACGAGTGCTGTACTTACACGGGTCTCAGTCCCCTGGAGATACGTCCTCCTATGATCAAGAGTTCCATTAGATTCCTTCGCTTACGGAACATGCATGAGCTTGTAATTGAACTAAATTATAAAAGCCTGGATAGGGAAAGGAAATGAAATCCCATGTGCTGCTGATCCAGAGGAAGACAGTGTTTGCTGCCTGTCACTGCAGTGAGTCGCTGTCTGTAACAACTTCACCACAGGCTGGGGAGGAGAACGGATTGCACTGCCTGGAGCTATTCCCTGTCCTTGTATGCACTTTCCTTGGATCACTCTGTAAATACTCCTACATTACAATGTGCACTTCACTACTCCTTGTACAAACACAAACAGTTTCATGATCGGTGCGTCAAACAAACATGTCAAACAAACCTCACCTCACAATTCTTACTTGTTTTTAAAAGCTTCAGAAAGGAAAATTCAACCCGTGAATAAAACCGAAAGCATTTACAGCAAAATGAAGCTGATGAGGAACGTCCACTGTAAACCTGTGATATCTTTGCAAATAAAAAAGAACTTCAATTTGCAAGCAGATTGTAAATAAAATACACCTTTCAAATAATTGTACATCTCTTTCCAGGTGGGACTGGAAAGCTGAGATTCAAGGCACTGAACTCCTGCAGGGTTAGTACAATTTGCTAGTCATCAATTCAAGTACATCGACGTTAAGGATGGCAAGTGTGAAACAGAACACAAGGAATAAAGTGTCTTCAGCAATGGGACAGAAGCAGATATTGCCATAAGGACAAAGGATCTGTTGTGACGCCGCCTCACAGTGGTTGCTGATGCGGTCAGTGTATGGCTGTGCGCTCGTGGGCCCCGCCTCACCCCACATGGATCATCCACAGAGCCAACACCCCATGGGACAGCGTCAGAACCACCGGGACCCATGGCAAGGTCACCCACTGATAGGGTTATCCATGGCAGGGTCACCCACTGATGGGGTTACCCATGGCAGGATCACCCATGGGAGGGTCACCCATTGATTGGGTTACTGATGGGGTTACTCATGGCAGGACCACCCACGGCAAGGTCACCCACTGATGGGGTTACCCACGGCAGGGTCACCCACAGCAAGGTCACCCACTGATGGGGTTACCCATGGCGAGATCACCCATGGCAGGGTCATCCAATGATGGGGCTACCCATGAAAGGGTCACTCATGTCAAAGTCACCCACTGAAGGGGTTACCCATGGCAAGGTCACTCATGTAGAGGTCACCCATTGACAGGGTTACCCATGAGAGGGTCACCCATGTCAAAGTCACCCATTGACCCACAGCAGGGTCACTGGTGACAGGGTGCCCATGGCCGGGTCCCCCACAGCAGGGTCGCTGTGCCCAGGTCCCCGTGCCCAGGTCCCCAGGCCGGTACCGGCGCTAGGTCATGCGCAGCCGCGGGCCGGGCGTGCGGGCGGGCGGGCGCTGCAGCGGCACCGGGTACATGCGCAGGCAGGTCCTGCCCAGGGGCGAGAACCGCACGATGCTGGGCCCCCCGACCAGCCCGGGCTGTGTCACCGGCCCTGGCCACGGCACTCCGTACACGGGCGTGGGGAACACTCCTCCGTACTGACAGAGAGGCATCACATATGGTGTCACCGCGCCCGCCAGGGCGGGCCCTGGCACAGGCACTGGCAGGGACGGTGGAGCTCCAGGAGCTAATCCTGTGGGCATGGGGCAAGCCACCGGAACAGGGCACTTGCTCCCCAGTCCTGTCCTTACCGAATTTACCTACAAAAAGAGAAATACAAGAAGCGTCGCTACAGAGCTCCTGTTCCCCTGCCACGGGCAGTGACACTGTGCCCTGACATACGTGCCCGTGGTGGCACTGCTGCCCCCGGCACTGGGCAGGGCTGCCAGCTGGGGACACAGGCACCAGCGTGTCATGGTGTGCTTGGGGCTTTATTTCGGGTTAATTTCTTTTTTCATTTTATATTTTTGGTTGGGTTTGTTTTCGCTTTTTTTTTAAAGACGTAAAATTTGGAAATTAATAGGAAAGATTTATATGGGGCAGAGGGGAAAGTTATCTGAGCATCACCTCACTCTTTAAGGAGGCAGAAAGCACCACTAAACAAGTGAGAATGAACACTATAAAAAGTCATGAACAACCTGGCGTGTCCAAAGGAACTCAACTGTTTTTTATCTTTTGCATAGAAGTAAATGAACTGCACTAAATGCAGAATTAACCCAAATCTCACAGTCACCCTCAGAAGAGGTTTAAAAATTCTAGTCCATATTTCTGTACCAAATTGTTTCATCTGGCCCCAGAGAACTGAGGGTGGTGGGGAAGGGAAGGAGACCTGCCACGGTGGCAGAACCAGCGAGGGCACAGCGGCGCTGCTCAGCCTCAGGGGCTGCCACAACCCATTCCAGCCAGGTTCCCAAAATTCTATCAACACCCACTTCAATTATTCAGCTTTTGCATGCAAGGGGCAGAGAAAGAGCTCTCATCCCTCCACATGGGATGGCAGAGCTTTCCAAAGGACACACTCCATCCTTGTAATTCCACGGGAACTGCCATGAGCCCAAACATTCGCATTTCGTTACGTTCTAATGTCACAGAATTTACAACTCCCTGGGGGGTTCCCCCCATACCAGTGGTGTAAAAAACCCCATGTGTTATTTCATTCTGGGAGTCTCCCATCAATGTGGTATTTTGCATCCAATTGATGGAACTGGTATGAATGAGAATATCAGCAGAAGGAATGAATATATGTATAAGGCTGCATGGAACACTTACTCCATGTTTCTAATTTCTTTTCTCAATTAACAATAAAAATGGCAATGTCCCTCAAGGACTTCCTGCTTTAGGGCATTAACCTCTGAAAAATACAGAAGTATCTGATACCCCTCTTCACTTCTCTGTCTCCCATTCTCACCTGAAACCTGAATCTGATGGTGAGCATCGAACTGAAAGAGATGCTTCTGTATAATGAATTTAATGTCATTAATGTGTAAAAAAAACACACAAAAAAAAGAACAAGAAAGAGGAATCAAGGACATAATTTTAAGACCAGCAGATTCCTTTAAGCTCTTATTAAACCCTTGTTTTAACATCCTCAAAATTATGGTTTCCACCAAACTAAATACCCATGAGTGATGCCAACAGACACTCATGAATGTACCTAACCAAAACACAGCACTCTGGACAACACTCTCAGGCAGATGGTGGGATTGTGTGGGGTGTCCTATGCCGGGCCAGGACCTGACTTGATGACCTTTGAGAGTCCCTTCCAACTGAGGACATTCTGTGGTTCCATGACAGCATTTCTGATACTACAGTGGCATTGAAAATGTGAGCTGGCATTTTCCGTGGCCCTGTTTAAAAATTAACTTGAAAAACCTCATTTTCAGATCTTTTAAAGTACTGAGAAATCTGCCCGACCCCAATTAATGCTTCTGAACTTTTTCCTTCTCAGCTGAACTCCTCAGCAAGGCAGCAGCTGGATTTGAGGCAGTGTCTGTGCTACTGGGAATAAAATTGAGTTGTGCTCCAAACCCAACGTTACACATACTCATTTAACCTGATAATGTGACAAATGCACACTAATGATTTAAGTTTGCTTCCTCTACCTTCATCCCATGCTTCAAGCTAAACACACACTTTAAGAGGCGTGACACCTGGCTCTGCTGTCTTCCCCTCTACAAGTCTCTTGGTCACACTCTTTACTTAACCATCACCTTTTAACCAGCTCTGATGACTCAACACTGATGGAGGCCCACACAACCCACCAATTCCTGCATGGAGATGCTGGCTGAAACATCAGGATTAACATGTGCCAGAAGAGTCCTCCAAGCAGCACCAGGAGCTGTGGGTTTCCCAGCTCCAGGGAACCCATGAGACTACAAGTCCTTTTGTTTGTACAGTTTGAAGGGAAGCAGATGGTGAAGAATGAGGTGTGTTCATCACCTACAGAGGGTCAAATCACAGCTGTGAACAGGACCAGCTCAGTATTTCAAGCCAGCCAGGCTGGTGTTTAACAAGGTGCCCTGAGGGAAGCCCCTGGGATTTGTGGCACAGTGGTCAGGGTGTTCAGCTGAGCAGTGAAAAGTCCCCAGTGCAAGTGTGAGCCCCTGTGCTCTCCCAGCATTCATGAGATGGCCAGTTCTGGGCTGAGAGGACACACCAAGTATCCATGGCTCCCCGCTGGCCCAAGGGACCTCTCTCCTCTTGGCCACTACCCTGTCAGTTCTGCAAGTTTGCTGGAGGCTGCCCAGGGCAGTGGTGGAGTCACCATCCCTGGAAGGATTTAACAGACATGTGGATATGGCACTTGGGGACACGGTTTAGTGGCCTTGGCAGTGCTGGGGGAACGGTCAGACTCATTTGTCTCAGAGGGCTTTTCCAACCTCAGTGATTCTGTGATTCTAAGGAAGGTGCCAGTTGTGGCACAGGCTGCTGACTGTACAACGTGCACCAACTACACCCACCATATCCCAGCAGAGCCGAGGCTCCAGTTTCCAGTCTGGCTGCTGAGCTTCGGTGCTCTCCCCACAGCCTGAACAGCTGTGAGGGGTTTCTTTTATACTGAAGTTGTCCTGGGAATTTGTCTTAGGTCCAGATCAGTTTATCACTGTGTGGGTGTAACCAAAGCTGTGTGTTCTACACCCTCTGTGTCATTTCTCATGAACTGTAAACAATGGACCATTTGCAGCAGCTGCCCAGGGCACACCTGACCCCTCAGGTACAAACTGGGTGTCAGAGAACTCTGTGAGATAGGGAAGTTTTCCTGTCTTCACGCTGATGACTCAGCTGTGGTAACTCCCCTCTGGGGAAGCATCAGCACCTTCACACCCACCTGAGGGGTCATGTCTGCTCATGGGCCATCAAGGATTCCAAACTATCCCACGGCTCACAGAGTAAATCACCCACTGTGACACTCCCTGCCCTGGGGGAGGGACTGGGCATTCCCACCTGCACCTCAGCACAGATAATCTTGGGGTTTGGGGACTCCTGGTACCACTCATGGGATCCAGAGGAGGAGCAGAACCTCAACAGGACTGTGACTGCCACTCTTGACCAGCCTGTGACATCATCCTCACCAACAGGTTTGTCCCTTCCTTTTCCTTTGGACTCAGGGGAACCACGTGGGGCTCAGCACAGGAGCCAACAAGCACCATTCTGTTCATGCCCCAAGGGGGGGTGAGTTATACATTTGGGTTTTGTGGGTTAAAACCAATTTTCTCTCTGTATCATTGTATTTATTTATTTTAACCTTTTTATTTAGTAAATTGTAGCTGACTTGTAATCTCTCTTGAGTTTGGCTCTTTTCTCCTGCAGGTTTACCTTTAAACCAGCACAGAACTGAAAAAAAGCAGTACAGTATCAGAGCCCACCATCCAGCTCAAGCAACCCAGGCTGAGAGACCACTGACACACAGAGATCATTGGAGCTGCACCCACAGTCACACAGGACATGTGTCCAGGGGTTATTTAAAATAAAACAATCCTCCTGCAGGAGTGAACAGCAGAACTGGTCTTCTCCCTTCCTGATTCAACTTTAGGCATTGTGACACCAGTGATGAGGAATGACACAGAACCCATGGCTTAGCCAACTGTGGATGGCATGACTTCATTTCTAATGTTACAATATTCCTTTCCTCCTGTTTGTTCTGCTGCCTGTCCAGGCCCAGCAGAGTCAGCTGCCCTGGCCTTGAGGAGGCTGATAAGGCAAACAGCCTCAAAATGAATACATTTAAAAACTGCACTGCAAAATTTACATCTGTCATCACCATGTAAAAAGTCTGTCTGCTACAGATATTTAATAGAGATTTTTCTATCATCCTTTTTTTTTTGAAGGAAGATGAGTTAATGTCTTTAAATCATAGAATTGATCACAGAATGGTTTCAGTTGGAAGGGACCTTCAAGACTATCTNGGAGCCTTCCCTTCTCCAGCCTGGTTCCAGAGCTCTCCCAGCCTGGCTCCAGGGCAGAGGGGCTCCAGTTCTTGGAGCATCTCCGTGGCCTCCTCTGGACTCACTCCAAGTCCTTGTGCTGGGCCCCACCCCTGCACACAGCTCTGGGGGTATCTGAGGGGCAGAGTACCCTGTACCATGTGGGCAGGAAGGGAAATTCCTTCCCCTGCTCTTCTCCCCTCTGCATCTCCACTGGCCTCCTCTGTAGAAGCAACAAACTTAGTCAACCAACACCTACAGGGGCACCTTTGCCCACTGCCCCCTCACCTCTGCTCAGGCCACCTTCTCACCTGCACTTACCCAACTCTCCTGCACCAACAACCTCTGCCCTGAACACCTGTAGCCATCCCTGCAGGTACCAGCCACCTCTTCCCCTCCTCCTTCCCCACCATCTGCCTTCTGCTGCCATTCTTTCCTTTGCAGTTGTTTATTCCCCCTCCACAAAATAATCCCACAAATTCATTCAGAAAGCAAGAATAATACATACACAGAGAACATACAAAAAAACACTGGTAAAAATGAAACAAACCACAGGACAAAGAGACAAGTAGTTCAAAAGACCCAAATCTGTTCCTATGACTTGTTTGAATTCTCTTGTTCTTGTGTTTTACCAGTGAAGCTCCAAAGTGCCACCTCAGTGACACTCACAGCTCCTGTCCTGTCACAGGACACAGCCAAGAGCTGGGAATGACTTACTAACATCATAAATACTTCTGGGTTTAGACTAGAACAGAGGAAACCAGGTAATTCTGCTGTGAAAGGCAGACCAAAAGGCAGGATTTAGAATACTTTTCTTTTGTTGGCTACCCCATTAGTATCAGTGTTTTATTTCTCTATGGACCAGCTACCACTGACACAGGACTGGGTTGCAGGGCAGGGGCAGAGCAGGCAAGGATGCTAATCCACCTCTTTTATTGCTCAGTTTGTTGGAACCCCAAAGTTATTAAGTGTCCTAAAGATTGTCTCGGTGCTTTTCCACATTCCCAGAAAGTCATTCTGACATTCAGACCTTCAAACACACATTCATTTTTCACTATTCTTCCAATCCAACAGAAACAGAAGACACAGAACAGGTGAGTCCTGCTTGGGTTTGGCATCCATGGCCATCTCTCAGCCCATGCAGCCCAGGGTTAGGAAATGCCAGCAGATGTGCAGATGTTACCACTGGTGTCCCAGCCCACAGTCACCCACTGACTCAGCCCTGGGTGTTCACAGGAACAGCCTCACCAGGGACTGGGAACAAATTTACAGCTTTTTTGGGTAATGTTTTTGTCTTTTAAAACCCATGGAGCTCTGGAACAGTATGGAGAATAGAAAACAATTCTGGCAAGCCCTTCAAACAGTTCCTCTAAGTACACAATATTCAGTATATTTGCACTGAAGGCAGCTCACATTCCTAAGCTTATTTCTTGACTAATTCTAAGCAAAATTACCTGTAAAAAAGGATTATTTTATTGTATCTTCACACAGATGACAAAGAGAAAAGACTCTTATCAGGCAGTTTGACTTCAGGTTTTTCTAATATCTCCCATGACAACTCAAACTTCTGCTGATAAGAATCTACCTGCACTTCCACGTTTCATTAAAACATCTGAAAAGGGACATCTCAGTGCTCCTGTGACACAACTGGATGCCTGAAGTGCCTCCTCCCAAACTTCTAATATGATCAACCACGATTTATACCCAAACTTCCACAGAAACAAAGCAGAATATAAAGTTTTCCTTTGCATCCCAATTATTTCATTGTTGCTCACACTTCTGATGACAAAGAGGATGAAAATAAAACCACTCACTCTTATTAAACACACCACCAGTTTTTGTTCTGAGCTATTTCCAGCCTTAAAGAGTAACCTTCACTTAGTTAAAAACTAATATAATGTATTCACAGCAAACAATTTGCTGCTGGTGGTAGAAACATCTTAAGTGAAAAGGAGTAACTCAGGAAAGTGAGTCCTCTGATTCCAGAGGGAAAGAGAAGACTTGAAGTCAGCCACACAACCTCCCTGAATATTACTGGCAGTGGGTGGACAGTAAGAGAAAATAATACATTGAAAAATATGTTTTTCTACTTAAAGTTATAGTTAATATTTTATATATATACAATTTTCAAACACTGCTGCCCCAGCCCCTCATTCCTGACCATCACACAGGACCAATCACAGCTTTTCCCCAAACCAGCTCCCATGTGAGGAGATGAAATAACCCACTCTAACAGCTTCCTGCTAGTTTATTCCAGTCAAAAAAAGCACACAAAAGGTGTAAGAATCACCATGTTTCCTATTTATCCAGCCGTTATTTCCAGCATAAAACCTTATAACCTTCTCTGATGGGCTGCAAATCTGCTTAGTGCTCCTTATTCTTTTGGTGCAAAAGCATTTCTGATCAGAAGAGGTGACAAAAGACTGTGTTACCAGATGGACTGAAGAAGTGCAGCCAGAGTTTCACTTTCACCCTCTTGGAAAGCTATTTTGTCCCATCCTTTATGTGAATTGCCAAGTTCTTTTTGTTTCTCCAGTGGACCCAGCTGTGATTCAGCACTGGTGTAAATCTCCCCATGGAGCTCATCCCTCTGACCACTGACACACAGGTCACTTGTCCAGCTGTCCCCACTAAGAGTCCTCTCACACTATTCCCTTCCTCCTCTTTTGGCCATTTCTCTCCCAACCCTACACAGCCCAATCATCCCTCCACTTCAGTTTCCCCTTTAGGGTGGACTTCAAAGGGTACAAACAGCAGAATGATGCTCAACTCCCAAACCAACCCTCGTCAAAGTCCTTTATATCATCCCACTGCCTCATTTTCTGTCACCTACAGCGTCCTGTGCCATCTCCATGGCCAAAACACTCAACAAAAACCACACCAGGAACGTTTGCCATCTGCCCTTGCACCTCTGGTGCAGCCACCTCTGGTGCAGCCCCTGCAAGGACTTCGTGCCCCAAAGCACCCCAGGTCTCACCCACACCACAGGGCTCCAACAAACCACAAGAAATGATGTGAAATGAAGAGCAGGGAATCCCAACCTCCCTGTGCTCTGGGTAAATCACCTCCAAAAGACTTCAGTCAGGCCCACTGGTTCCCTGGAACAACTGCCACGGTTGAGAAAGACACAAACCCTTTAAGACCAGGGACATTCTTGCTGGTCTCACAGTGACAATCTGCCTTCTCCACAGGCTTTGAGACAAGGGGAAAATTAACCCTAAACTGATATTAACATGGGATTTAAATAAGCAAAATAACTACTCACTTTTCCAAAGTTACAAGTGGGCAAAACACCCCCACTGATTACTTCAAACTTCTGCAGGAGTGTCAGGGAAAAGACACCAAAACGCCACAAAAAACACACCAAAAGAGAGTAACAAGTGACTTAGCAGAGCAAAATCTGTGCCCTCATTATCACTTTCTATAAATCTTCAATTGGGTTTATTAACACCTCCTTTATGAGAACTATTGGGGTCTTAGGTAGATGGTGCTTACTCTGGAGTTGGTTAAACCATTATTACTTACTTTTCACTCATTTTGGCAACTAAGAATTGAAATCAAATTGCTTAAAAAATTCACACAAATGCTTTTCCCTGTGCTGTCAGTGACCCAACAGACTCAGGAACCTGCAGGTACCAAAGCACAGGCAATGGTGCAGTTCCTCCTTGGCACATCTCACCTCACCAACAACCACACAGCTACTACTGCTACAAGGTTTCTTTCCTTCTACATGCCAAAAAGGCAATGGTTTACTACCCAGATCTGCTTCTCTTGGGTTTAAGGGATTACAAAGCAGCTCCTCACTGTTGTTTTCCTCTACTTTGGCTCAATTTTCAGTCTTCCAAAAAAATGAAGCCAGCAAAAATTATTAGTCAAAGAATCTCCAGTTGTGAGGAGAAAGAAGAGATCTGGAAACCCAGGCCAGGGTGGGATTCTGAATATGTAGAATCTCGTTCCTTTTTGTGCCTCCCTCTGTATCATCTCTCAGCCACAAACCCCAGCACTGAGCACAAATGCACATTGCAGTGGCTTTGTCCTGCTGATGAAGGCACAAGAGGATGAAGGGGAGACTATTTGTTGTAGGACACTTTCACAGCATTTCCGAGAATGGTATCATCAAGATGCCCAGCACAACAAGCAAGGGTCAGCACAGCCCCAGAGCTGTCCCCTCTCAGCCCAGCACTCACTCCCATTCCACTCAAACAATGGCTCACAACCACCAAGCCAACAGCCACCCTTCTGCTTAAGGAAAGTTAATGTCAAACATCAAAAAGAAGAAAACTTTAGTAAGTTGAAACTGAAGTTGAGTCACACAGATGGTAATGATATGAGTATTGCTGTGTTATCTCTGTTAATAAGCAGCTTGGAATTTAAAAATATATATTTAAATATATATATATATATATATTGCAGCCCATATATCCCTTAAGATTATTCCAAAAGACGATTTAAAAAAAAAGTCGGTTTAGTACTGAGTGAAAAGAGCTGGACTTTTATAGGAAGCATCTATCTGGTGTAACTTTAGTCTATGTCCTCCTCCACATCTGAGTTCTGCAAAGGCTGTCAGACACATAGCAAAAGGTATGTCCTTCAAGGAGGGCCACTTACTCCACATGTCTCATTCTGCGTTTGCATGGGGTTAGCCTTTGGCTCCATGTCTTGCCTTTTTTGGTTCTGCTTCAGTTGGTTTAAAGAAGGTTTTGTCTGTGCAGCTCCAACAGTTTTGCTCGTCCACTGGTCCACCAGCTTGTGCAGGTCATCTGTGAACGTCCCTTTCTTGTTGTTGCTGTTGTTGGCCTGAACCTGCAGCGTCGACTGCGGGAGGGGCTCAGGACACGTCACCAGGCTGTTGGTGGAGGATCCTGGAAAACCACACAGAGAGAACTGACAATGACACCTCAGCCTCAGCTCTGCAGCTCAAACACCTTCTCATCTACTGCCACTCAAGTGGTGGCTTTTCAGAGCTTTAACCCTCCCCCTCCTGGCTATAGAACATCTTTGCTTAAAGAAATGGTCCAAGTCCAATGGGTTTGTATTTTCTATCACAACACGTGACTTTGGCCACTAACTTCTCTCTGGGGCAAACTGAGGACAGGAGAGAGGCCAGGAATGCAGCCCAGCAAGGCTGCCATCCTGAGGCACAAGCATCTCATCACAGATTGCCATAAGAAAGTGGGAGGTCCTGCTAAATCTGCAGGTATTCAGAAAACTAATTTACCACTTATTTTACTGGCCTAAGTTTACTGTCCTCCTGGGAAAATGCCATTGTTGCAGAGGTTACAGGTAGGACTGGCTCCTGTGCCCCAAAGGCTCTGGGAACCCACTATCTCTCTTAATGATGTCAGGACCATTTATTTGGCCACTTATGTATTTCTGAGGAAAACCCCCCATCAGAATCCATGAATGTCTAGAACAGAAAGGGTGTAGTGGGGGGGTGGTGAATTTTTGAGACAAAGATAGAGAACTTTTGGTATAGATAAAAGCAGTCAGCAAGAGTATTGACAGAGGTTTAATTTTACATGTTCACTTCTTCCTAGAACTACTAAAAAAATTTCTGTGCTTTTTCTGCACTGGTAACTACAAGTCTGACACAGCAAGCTCTGCAGGGAACTGACACTGAAGGAGTCTGCATTTGACCTAAGCAGAAAACGTGAACTAACTCTTCAGCTAACATATTTGAGATAGCTAAAGATTGGAAATAAAGACCATCTCTCTAAGCAAAAAGTTCATAGAATGGTAGTAAATTATATAAACAAACATGAACATTCAGTCTTCTTTTCTCTGTTAATCAGTTACCAGCCAACGAAACCAAGGACACTAATTAGTCCTATGTTATATAAAATACATTAATAACCTTTAAATGATCATGCATTCAACCTGCAATGTCACTTCTAAGTGAATACTGCTCAGTCCCTTTTCCTTTACTTGGGGCAAAGTGACAAAAATAAGGATTTTGAGAGGAAAGCTCTTCAACTGGTGTTTAATATTTCATGCAGCTCAAGGGGGCTGGGATGGTTTTAAGCCCTCAATTCCTCCAGCAGAGAACTGCAGTCATATAAAGGTGTGTATTTCAGAGACAAACACTGACCCCAGTTTCCTGGCTGCATGCTGGCACATCTCACACACACACACAGCACAACTCTCTGCAGCATGCGAGTTCCCAAGACATCACAGCACATGCATTAAGTCTCAGAGTTATTTATACAGTCTCGTTTCATAGAAGTGCATCAGCTCGAGTTATTAAACAACTAGCTTTTAGTAAAAAACAGTAATAAAAAAAGCAAAGAACATCCCATGCCATGAAGGAAATACTGAGAAACAAAAATGGGATAGTTACTACTACTGTGATCTTTGCCTAGACATAGTCGTTTCAAGGTGGACCCTACAAGGTAAAACAATACAAGACACACAGAATTAGGTAAGACTAAACACAACAAATCGGACGGACAAGCTTCTGTACTTTTAAGCAATCAGAAAGTAGTTATTATGCAAGAAAGGACAGACAAAGTCAGCAGTTCAGGTGAGTAAAGGAAGCCTAAATAACTGGACAGCTCAAACCTTTCTTAATGTGCAGCCATTCAGAAGCTTTGGAAAGTACCACAGCATGCCAAAAGCAAGGGCTCGTGACTTAAAGATGCATTTGTTTGGGGTTTGGTTCTTTTTTGGGGGTTTTTTTTTGGTGTTTTGGTTGAGGGTTTTTTAATTTTCCTTTTTTTTTTTTCCCCAAATTGCCTTGGCTTCCTAATAGGAGGTTTTGATTTGTGAGCTATTAATGCAGGAAATGATGTCAATTCAGTTTGTGATTGGAGGCCAAAA
This sequence comes from Sakesphorus luctuosus, assembly GCA_013396695.1. Taxonomy (NCBI): domain Eukaryota; kingdom Metazoa; phylum Chordata; class Aves; order Passeriformes; family Thamnophilidae; genus Sakesphorus; species Sakesphorus luctuosus. The sequence goes on from VWZD01011792.1 coordinate 60,667, forward strand.
ATGCTTTCAGGAACAAGTCAAGCTAGTCTGGCTGCAAAGACAAACCATAAAGCAACCCCAAAACTCCCGTTTTACAAGTCCAAAAAGATACATTGTTCTGCAGGTCTGAGGCCAATTGTTTCCAAATATTTTATTTGTAGGATTTGTGTCTATAAATGTGAGATTCTGAACTTCAATTGAACCGAACTGTGAATGAGTTTCCCTCACGCCTTGTCCAAGTGCAGAGAAATAATCCAGCAGGGTAGTTGAGTTTTAATTTAACTAAACTACATGTTTTTGTCATTATTCTCTTGTTCCATCCTTCATCATGGTTTTACACAGCCTGTGGACAGACAGCAGAGTGCCAAAGTGTGCCGAGACCCCGATCCCACTGTCAGATCTTGCCAGACATCGGCACCGCTGCTATTTGGGTGCCAAATTTCCTGAAAGGTATTTTGGACTTGGTAAGAAGAATATTGTTATGGTATGGGAGGAGATGAGTGTCCTGACATGGGGTATGGTGAGTTTGTTGGGAAGAGGCATTTGAACACATGAGTAACATCAGAGTGGGGCAAAAAAGTAAGACAGGGGATGGATGTGTTTTTTCTCTGGAGTAAACAGTGGAGGTATTTTATGTTACTGTGCCATAAATGAAGCTTTAAACTCTGAGATTGCAGGTCCAGGCTGACACAGGCCCTGAATGAGTCTTCAGAGGAGAAAGAGGAGATGTCAGTCAGAGACTGAGGAAGAGAAAGTAAAGAAAGGAGGGAGGAAGTAAGGGGAAAAGAAATGTTTGTTTGGATATGGGTGGCATGAGGAGGAACAGAGGATTGCTTTAAAAGAATTCCTTATCATTTCATGTAGTTCATATAGGTTTGTATCCTGGGAAAATCAGAAGGACAAGACTACAGCAAGGAAACATGACCAAGTTTAGTCCTCATCTCAAAACCCAGACAACAAACATGGTCACATTCACAACTCAGCCATCTGTGTTGTATTCTTAAATCTCCCCTTCTCCCTCAGATACTCCTTACCTTGCCTATCCCAAAGTTAGCCACCAACTCCCATTATGGAAAGAACTCCCATGATGGAATTGGCCGTGGCAGCAATCCCAGAAGGCTATTTCCTGCAGCAAAGGCAGTTCTTACCCACTATGAATGCAAATGGAAAGCAATTGCCTGCAAGAAATAAAAGCAGGCAGCTGACTGCAGTACGTGCTCAAATGCAGGTAAACACATTTTAATCACTTCCTGCACACCCAGGCACACGTTCCTCTGCACCTCAGGTGCCAAATCTGACCCAGTGCCCTTGGAGAGGCAACACTTGACAGACTCACAACACGCTGTGTGAGAGGAGGCAGCTTTAGGGGAAACATCACAGGAGAGCCAGGCACCAAACAGAGCTGCTCCTGCCAAGGGGCATCACCCCAGCGTGGGGCCAGGGACATGGGAAACACTCCCAAAGTGTGGCACTGCCTGCAGCAGGACTGACAGTCACTGGCTACAGCAGGTTTTAAATTCAACTGCAATTAAAAATGCACTTTGTAGATCTAATTCACCAGATTAATTGGATTACTGCTAAAATCAAGGTGTTTAAGAACTATAAAGTTAAGGAGATGAATAATAATTAAGATTTAATGTAAGACTGTGAGAGTTCAGCAGAGTGCTTTACCTCCAAGTCCAGATTTCTTATCTGAGGAATTAAATACCTATTATATCATACAGGACAGAAAAAATCCACTGTCCCATATTTGCACTCTAACAGCTGCCAAAAAGCTGGAGAGCTACCAAAAAAATGGAAATGGCAATAAACTGCTAGACCATTTCCATAATTGCATATGCACATACAATATATTAATTGCTACAGATCTGACACAAATTGCTTCACACAAGATTCCAAGCCTAAGCCAAATGGAGCTTTGAAAATTCCACTCACGATCAGCAGAATCTCCTCCCTAGGATGCCCTTGCAATTTAACCCAGGAAAGGAACTCAGGCTAAAATTATGCTGAAGCCCATCAAAAATATTTTATTTCATGGAAAGTACTAAGGAAAAATCAATACTGGACATGGGGAACAGATCAAAAAGTCCTGGAGAACACTGTGAAAGTGTTCAAGTTCGATGGATCTTGTAACCAGAGCAAAAGATACTTGTGATCCTGCCTTTAATAAATCCCAACATTTCTTTTTCAGGTTGAAATCCCAACATTTCTTTTTCAGGTTGCTGCTGACTTTTCTGCTCATGCAGCAAGAGGTCTCCCACTGGAACCTCCCCAGAGGGCTGGTTTTCCCTTATCAAACAGAGATTCAGAGCATTTCTGAAAATCCAGCACAGTGTTTCCCAACAGTTCTCAAACAGTACGAATCCCCAGGGAAAGCTGTGGAATAGGCTCAGGTCCCCCAACTGCCTGGACATGCCCCTGAGCTGCTGGCACTGACTGGCCACGTCCCAGCCCTGCACACCTGGCACACACTCTGCTTGCAGATCATGGCACCTGACCTGAATGGGTTGGGTTGGAAGGGATCTTAAAGATCATCTCATTCCAGACCTCCTGCCAACGACAGGGACACCTTCCCCTAGACCAGGTTGCTCCAAGCCCCATCCAGCCTGGCCTTGGACAGTTCCAGGAATAGGGCATGGATGCGGACATGCTTAGTGCCCAGTCCAAGGGCTTGGCTTTGCCTGCCTGCTGGGTCAACTGGTATCCCTTCCAGAGGAACATGAGCCATCTGGCATTCCCATCATTATCATCTTCAAATAATAGAATCCAAGGATGGTTTGGGTTGGAAGGGATCATTTTAAAAGCCCATCTCAGTCCAAACCCAACATGGTAGGGACACCTTCCACTAGACCAGGCTGTTCCAAGCCCCATGACCTCAAGCGCTGTTTTTCCTGAGGTTCCTGGTCATGGCTGCTCTGGATATCAGCTCAACAGAACCACCAGCCTATGTCCTTCCAGCCCCAGCCCCAGCCCCAGTCAGCCCTGAGGAAGGACAGGACTGCACCCAGCCCCATCCCCTCCCCTGTACAAACACACATTACCAACCTGCAGGGCTCACTGGGAAAACAAGCTGGAATAACCTCCTGTCCCACCAAAACCTGCCCATAACTCAGCCATGGGGACCTGTCTGGCATCCCAAGGGAGAGGCAGCACTGGAAACCAAGCTGTGTTCTCAGGATTTGAGTCTACTCAGTGGTGACTCTGGATTGTCGTGCCAGGGGGAAGTGCCTGCAACGTGGTCCATCTCCTGGTGTGACTCAGGACTGGGGGAGTGCAAAGCTCCTCCTGAGCCCAGAGGAACCCGAGAGAGCATATGGGCTGAGAACAGAAAGCAATTAGTCATGCCCAGTTATTTATGCAGCAGGAAACTTCACCATTCCAAGGATTTACATATTCCCTTGGTTTCATTCACAATATCCATGCACCCAAACATTTTTAATACATTGGTTTTTAATTACCATCTCCCAGTCTTTTTTGAATCCTACTGAATAGTAATTCTGTGGAAGATTAATGAAATGACTTCTGGGAATTACATGTGCAGAGGAAGAAATTACTGTGGCCGTTGTAACACCAAGTGGGAACATTTGGGAGCTGAGAATTCCCCTCAAGTTCTCAGAAAAAATCCCAGAATGCAAAACTGTCTCACGACCTCACCAGTTGTTAAAAACTTACATGATAATAAATTCAGTAAACGTCAGTTTTCAAGAACCTGAGTGCTTGGGCTTTCAGGGAGCTCAGACAAAAAGAATCAAGATTACATTTTAGAATACTGTTTACTCATAAAATCAGGAGGAGTGTATTTGAGTGGTCTTGTGCCTTTGACCTGAACCCCTTGGAGAGTGATGAGCAATGCAGAACTCCAACAGGAGATCCAATATTAATGCAAACCCACAGTTATTTAACCAAACACTTCCTCAAGAACATTATCAGCCTTGCTAAGGTTATATGTAAGTGGCCTATAGTACCTGTTCAGCACAACATATCTTTATTGTACAAGCAAAATCCGTTTGCCTAAAAAGCAGCATCTACAATTGGGTAAAAATGTCTTAATTTTGTAATTACATAGCTTGATATCGTTTGGTGGAATTGCCAATTACTTTAGAAGTCAGAAGAATAGGGTATAAATAGAAGGTGCACAGTTATTTGAGACAGAACTCCTGGATCCTAACAATCCATTTCCAAGTATCATCTGAAAATCTGATATTGCTTTTTACTTATTTATGCTTTGATGAACTGCTAATTGACTTCATCTCTGAGGTCACATAAGGTCATAATAAACTGAGTCAAGTGCTTCAGCCAGATCAGCTTACACAAAAAGGTGAGGGGACTCTCCCTTGGAGAAACCAGATCTTCCTGCTTCTATGAGTACATCAAAAACTGCTCACTCAGAAGTAAATAAAGTGTCTGCATGTGGGAAAGCCCACCTGGGACACAGATTTGGAAAGAACTAGCTGGAGCACTGTTGTCTCAGCATTTCCACATGCAAAGAGCGGGGAAAAAAATTAAAGAAAATAGAGTGGATATAAACAGTACTGTATATTGTGTTAATACAGCCCTTGTATGGAAGTTATACCCTCCAGTGACCTTCTAGAACTGAATCAGCTTGCTACATGCATGTCTTCAGAGTCCAAACATGTGTGAAAGAGACCATTCGTCTACAGAAGGGTGGATTTCGTTTTGTTGTCGCTGGAACCGGGACAGCAGACATGTATATTTGCCACATTGCAAATAAAATTACTTCAACAGAAATCACATAAAGTACAAAAGCTTTGGTAAGTCCAGGGTAAAATTTACCATCAGGCTATATATATAATAAATGATGAGATCTTCCACACATGCTTTTGGTGCCCAGGCACGAGCCAAAAGCAGTGCAAAAAAAGCTTTCATATGAAAAATTAATATAAATAAGGTGTGTTCATGATGATTACTTAAAAGAAAGAGAAAAAGAAAGAAAAGATGTTTCAGAAAAAGGGGCATCCTGCCAAACATATTAGAGATATAAACCATGGACTTGGAAAAAGGGGGTAAAAGAAAGATGGACTGTGATAAAATACAAAAGAACAAATACAAACAGATGGACAAAGACACAGGTCCACTGAGGAATCTGGTACGAGGTTTGCTACTAGATTTATAGGTCACTCTCTCAGACGTTTGGTGGAAAACCGTCCAGCCTGCAAATGAATATAAAGGGAAGAAAACAAAGACACTTATAAAGTACAAGTAGCTGTGATCAGATGTCCTAAACCCTCAGTCAAATCAGCTTTGTTAGTTAAACCTCCACATCTCCCCCTTAACTTTGCCAAAGAGGAGCAAGTTCACTGACCATACACAAAGGATGCAATAACAGCAGAAGAGGACAGATAGATAATTTGTAGATTAGTTTGGCAGGATGTGCAATGAGAGGAAGGTATTTTAATCATCATTAGAACTTCCCATATGCATGGCAACAAGATCAGTCAAAGCCTACGATGGGGGCAATACACAGAGGTCTCAGAGCTGGGGGCTGGGGAGCACAGCCAAGCTACAGTCCTGCAGCTGGGACTCCCAAATCATGCACAAAATGAACCCCTTAGGGAAAGGAAACATAACTTGGTCCCCTGGGTTTGGTTTTCTTTTAATTTTGTTTTTATTTTCCCTCGCACCCAAGACAGTTTGGTAGTTTATAATAAGGAGCTCAAGGTCTACCAGAATCAAGGAGCTTAAAAAAAAAATGAACCAAAGGAAATAACCTCCTATCCTTCTGTATCTTTTTTTTCTTTTATTTTTTCTCAGGAATCTGTAAGGCAGACTCTAGAGAAGGTGTCAGTATAAAGCCACTGAAAGGTATTTCCTTCCTAAAAATTAGGAATGTCTTGGGTGTGCCTTTTCCAGTGTTGGTAACACTTGGTAAGATACTTTAATTTTACTCTTCTGACAATACTGAAATGATCTTTTCAAACATAAGCCAGTAATTTGGATTGTCAAAGGTTCACGTTCCTCTATCACTCCTAAAAAGTTCAAGCCTAAGGGAAGGGAACTAATTTTAGCATGTGCTGGAAGAGACATGAAACAGGCGGCAAGAAAAATCACCTTGGCCGGAGCTTGCGTTGGCGTCGGCTCCGTCGGGGCCCAGCCCGGAGCAGATGTCGGAGGACAGAGAGGCTTTGACAGAGCAGGGCTGCTGGGTCTGCACAGCCTTCCCCAAGCTGGGGGGTGCGGGGGGCGGCACCGCTGCGGCCTCGGGGGACCCCGGCTGTGGCTGACCGGGGTCTCTGTGGGGTGAGTCTTTAGAGTCTGACACATTACCTGCAGGAGCAAACAGACACAACACGTGGTATGGCAAACACCAGCAAACCCCTGGACAAAAAGCCCTGCCCACAAATCACCCATAATGTGAACCATAAGAGGAACAGCAGAGCAGCACCCTGATGCACTTTCTGGAGCACAGACCTTGGGGACAGCCCACTACAGACAGCAATCTGCACAGCCTCTCACTGATCCCACTTCTCCAAGCAGGAGGTTTGATTTTCACAGTTTCTCTTCTGTGTTTCCAGGAGCCTCACAGGGAGCACTGCTGGAATCAAGTGAGAGCTGCTGTTGTGCTGAGGAGGAGGAGGAGGAATGCATGGAATGATGGAATGGGACACAGAGCTTTGCTCTCCAACACCAAAGGTGAAATTAAGCAAATGGAGAGGAATAAAAGGTTGCTGCAGACATGAACCTTATTGAGTATAATTGTCATTGCCACTGTTAGATGCTCCTGCTGATAAATCCATGCAACACATGATTACAAAGGTATTTTGTATTCTGGTGTTTTTTTAATGTATAATATATTTTCTCTATAGATATTGTATGTTACATATATTCTGTATTTTACCCAAGATATCTGTGTAGATGCATATCTCTATATAAATAACTGTATCTATACATCTATACAGCTACTTATAATTTGATACATATCTATATACAAATATCTGTATCTATGCATCTATTGTTATATTTATCTAAATACCTTTATATTTATAGATAGATACACATTTATAGATATCTAGATAAATGTCTGTATCTATACTTCTGTCAACACAGGTATCTCAGGTAAAGATACTTTAAAACACTTCTGTAATCATGTATCATGTATTTTGTAATCATGCCAAAGCATCTAACAGTGGAAAGAAATGACAGTAACACCAATAACTGTACCAGAAACTGCCTGTCCTTGATCCCTGAGAAAGGATCGAGGAAGGGCAAAATCTGAGGAATCTACACACTCCAGGGTGAGCAGATTCAGGCAGGAATACAGATTCTTTAAAGGTGATGTGAACTTCAGACAGTGTCTCAAAACCCAGAAAATAATATGAAAGGAATGAAGAAATGGACCAGTGATCTAACTGAGAAGATTTCTGGGCTCTAAGTGAAGGTGACAAGGGTTTAAAAAAAGAGAATTGGGACATTTAATGCAGAAATAAGCTTGAATTCTTTCAGCACCTGGGTATGAGCCGAGATCCATGAGTGGACAGAGATGTGGGATTTGTGAACAGACAGAGGGAAAACAGCTAAAGAGAACCCAGGAACAAACTGGAAAATGAGTATCTCAAGGACAAAATTGCCATTCTGAGTATCTTATCACAGGAGAAGGGAAGTGAAACCTACAGACATCAGGCAAAACTGCAGCTCAAAGGGGCAGAAACACTACTCAACACTGCTCCAGTCCCTGTGGGCAAGAACTCTCAGACTCAAGATGGACCACTGCCTCTGAACATCTTTGGTTTTCCCATCTCAGTCAAAATCCTTACCTAAAAGTAAAAACCACCTGAACAGTCTGTCTATAAAGATGGATGCAATGAAATTCAAATGGGATCTTCAGTGACACTGAAAACAAGAGCCACCAGTTTGAAACACAGGGTGGGTGCTGGAAATGCTGCTGCTCCCCTAAATAACAGCATGAACTAAGCTGAAGAAAGCTTGTTGATACTCTATTCTACATTTCACTGAAGAAACTGGCACCGGGGTGTATCGATATTTTCCAGCTAAATTGTATTTTTATACTTTTGCAAGAGATAATGTCTCAACACTGTACTACTGTGTGAAAAATCTCACACTACTTCATATGGCCAAAGCACCCCTCATGGTTTTTTAACTGCTTTTACATTCCATCCTTTGGGGAAGCAAATACAATCCCATCTTTTTCATTTCGCATCTTGCAGGAAAGAGTAAACAACAACAAGATACAGCACCTAAAAAGTGAAGACAAACATCAATAAACAGAATTTGGACAAAGGAGAAGATGCAACCAGGCTGTTTTCCAAATTAAAGTGGGATATTGTTCCTCTGCCAATTGCTGTAACTAATGCAGAGCAGGGATGGCTCAGCACTGGGAGTTGGGATAAGCTGTCCAAAAAGGATTCCAATTCAAAACCACCAAAATTCCATCCTTTCCTGCACTCCTTGCCATCACACAGCAGAGCCACAACTGCCATAAACAGGCACAGGGAAGCACCCCAGGACACCTACTTGTGCTTGATGTTCCACTCCTGAGCTGCTGGACCAGAGGGTTTAGGAGTTTTGCAGCTTTCAGCTTGTTTTTGCTGGTCCTGCGGCGGCGGCCGCTCGGGGGGGCAGAGTGCAGGAAGCCCAGGTTGGGAGGGAGGGGTTTCCCCAGCCGAATGTACAGGGCCTCAATCTCGTTCTTCTGCTGGGTCTGGAGCTCAGCAATTTCTTTCATATGCCTAAAAAAAAAAAATCAACAAACTCTGCTAGTGATGTGTTTGACAAAGCATCACATCTTGACAGTGTAATTATTGTGAAAGGTGAAACGAAACAGTCTTTGGTTATAACATAATCAGCTGCTCATCTCCAAGTATGTGAAGTTGTAACTGTCTATCTGTGGTGACTTTGCATCCCTGGAATTGTTCAAGGCCAGGTTGGATGGGGCTGGGAGCAACCTGGTCCAGTGGAAGGTGTTCCTGTCCATGGCAGGGGAGTCAAACTGGATGAACTTTAAGGTCCCTTCCAACCCGAATCATTTCATGATTCTGACTGACTTCTCAAATATTTATTTATTTATAAGACCTAAACTGTAAGAACTAAAAAGGCTTTCAACACCCTCAGCCAAACCAGCTGATTTTGATATGAGATCTGGCAGGAATTCCAAACAGCTCCAGAACTTCTCTCTTCAAACCAGTGATTTCAAAAAAGTGAACTCTGAAGGCAAGTACACCAGTGTGAAGAGTTCAACATGAAAAAACCCTCAAGTGCTTCCCATAAAAATGCCATTAGCACATGAATCACTAATCATTACCTCATTTATAGCGCAGATTTCATGATGGCATTATGTCAGTTCAAACATTTATATTACTGTTGCTCTGTTTTAAAAAGATGCACCATCTGTATTCAGCAAAACCATTACACCCAAGATAAAATTTAATATTTTGGTTAAACTACCATCCAATATTAGTTTTTACCTATCATCTGGCAAGAAAGGAAGAAAATGTTCAAATTTAAAGCAGTCAGCTCTGAGGGCTGGCAGCACAACAGCCTCCCTGTGGGAAGGAGCAGCAGCAAAAAAGGTTTTGGTTTACGTAAGTTACTATTAAGTCACTAAGTTATTATTGAGCTATTATTGAATTAATATTCAATTATTATTATTCAAGGCCAGGTTGGACAGGGCTTGGAGCAATCTGGTCTAGGTGAAGTTGTCCCTGCCTATGGCAGGGGGTTGGAATGAGATGATCTTTAAGGTCCTGTCCAACTCAAACCACTCTGGGATTCTATGAATTATTCTTCTGAACAAAAGTGGCAAATAAGGTGATGCATAGAAGGACACACTGTGACATTTGGGGGAAGGTCCTAGTGATGCCAAATTTCACAGAATCACAGATTATGCTGAGTTGGAAGGGATCCACATGGATCAAGTCCAGCTCCTGTCCCCACACAGGCCCAGCCCCAAGAGTCACTCCCTGTGCCCCAGAGTGTCATCCAAACCCTCCTGGAGCTCTGGCAGCCTTGGGGCTGTGCCCACTGCCCTGGGGAGCCTGGTCAGTGCCCACCACCCTCTGGGGGAAGAACCTTTTCTAATGTCCAACCTAACCCTACCCTGAGACAACCTCCCCCCAGAACCAGTTTACTGTAACAGCTCTGATCATCCCACGCTGAGCTGCTGCCAAGGGATGGCAACACAAGCTCCCCTTGCATTGCTGCATCTCAACATACTTTTCTCTCAGGTTCTGCAACTCTTTCTTCATATCAGCATCTTCAAACTCGGAGTCATTGTCACTGCTCATGTAGGACGACTGTGAGTGGAAGGACGTTATGTTGATGGTGGGAATCTTGGCGCTTTGCCCGTTGGGCGACTCCACGCCCACGGAGCCACCTTTGCCGGACCTCTGCAGGAAAGCAGCCGCCTTTTTGATCAGGTCCGTGGCGGCACTGCCGCTGGGCGGGGACAGCTGGGCAGCTGCTGGCGGCCGCGGGCACGGCTCGTCAGCAGAGTCGCTGGAAGGCTGGTCGCAGAGCACGTCCACGGACGAGGCCGTCTGCACGCGCCGCACCGCCGCCTTCATGTCAGGGCTGGACGGCAGCTCGTCCAGGTACACGTCCGGTGGCGCCGAGAAGCGCAGGCAGTGCGGGGACGCCAGTGTGAGTTCATCCTGCGTGCTGACCACCGAGAACCTGCCAATGGTTTTGGCAGGGGTGCCACCTCCCTGAGCCTCAGCCTGTTTGCCACGGGAACCAGAGTCCAGCGAGCCATCCCCGCCAAGGTTATCCATCACCCCATCTGCTGCCGATCGCCGCGTTACGCTCTCCGTGTGCACGGGCGGAGCCATCCTCTCTGCCTCCTCGCTCCTCTGGGAAGCTTCCATCTGGGGAGTTGTGCCTGATGATGGAGGTGCAGCCTGCAGGAAGCAAGAGAGATTAATTTTGAAAGTAACTGCAACAATCAAGCACAGTCAAAACTGGTCCTAGTTCTGGTTACCTGAAGGAGACCCTGTGCTGTGGCAGTGGGAGTTGAAGTGACGCTCGCAGCTGAACCTGTTTTAAAGATGGAAAAAAAGAATTCATGTCTCAAGTGTTTTAATATAATAAAAGTCAATGTTTTTATTGTGATAAACTGAATTGTGGCACTGCAGAATAATTTGAAAGCCCAATCTTTGTAATGCAGCAGGCAATACCAATGGCAATATAAAACACCTGCAAGTACGCAGATCTATTGATCTGGGGAATTCAAGTAATAGGAGTGTGGAACTTCATTAGTCAGTTGAACATTTTTGAGAGGAAAAAAAAAAGGATGAAACCTGCATGGTACATTGGGCCTGCACTACCACAGTGTTCTTGTTGTCTCAGAGACACACAGTGACCATGGACAGGCCAGTGTCTCCTCACACCTTCCCTGTGACAGGTACTGACACCAACACCTCAAACCTGAAATGAAGTTAAGGACACACTGCTGAAAGTGCAAATTACAAGCCCAAAAGGTGGCCACTTGGACCCCAGAATCACACCAGAAGCACAACAGAAGTGGCAGCACTAATCAGTCATGACTGTTTCACACCCTGACATGGTTTGGAAGCCAGACCAATGCACAGATGCATTTGTGTGGCACACACAGCACAGAGCGAGGACACGGCCAAGTCTGTCACTTCAGAGCTCTGAAATGGTGACATACAGCAGCGCTGGACTGTTTCTAAGATACACTGATTTTACTGCACAGCACTACATTCTGCTTGTGAACACTCTTCTTTGCCTGTAGGGAGACCAGTGGATGCCAGATACCCAAAACCCTCTCACACTGCTCTAAAAGCAGGGGACAATTAATGTCCACCAGGACCAGAATGGCCTAGAGGTTGTCATACAGACCTGGCAGCCAGATCTGCCACGACAGTCTTACAATATATGTATATTATCAGCCCTCCCCACCCCCATCCATGACAGCAGGAGCAGTGTGGCATTCCTCAGCCTGTAAAACTTCCCATGAGTTTTAAGAAAGCTAAATGGAGGTGAAGTATTTGGTAAACTCAGGCAAATAAATAGGTGAATGGAGGTAAATAAATAGGTAGGCAGGTAAATGAATACCCAGGTTCTTTCTGAGGCTCCTACTATGCTGCTCTAGGAAGTGCCATTGTAGCTCCAAAGACCTTAAGACAAGTGCTCCATGGGACTCCCTTCAAAATTCCCTGGGCTTCCCCCATATGGATGACCCTCAACACTATTTTTGTCAATATTTTTTATGAAACTCAGGAATTCTGAGGGACTTTTTAAGGGCACTGGAAATTGCCCTCTGGGAATGCAACCTTCTGTGTGAATACCCCACACCTACACCCGAGACAGGAACTATGCTTATGGGTTAAAAGAAATCCTCCTGAGAGGGAGTTTTCAGGAAGGTTAACAGAAATGAGATGTTTAGTATGGGTTGCTAAAACCAGGCTCCTGAACAGCAGTGCTGGGCAGTGCCCTGCAGGCAGGCTGAAGTGGGCAGGGAGGGGATGCTGGAGCAGGGACTGTGTGCAGGTAGCATTGAAGAAGCATTACCTGTTCCACTTGCTGACCCACCTCTTGCTTCTGGGGGATGTGCCCCGATGCCAGTGACATCCAACTGGTCAAACTTGGAAAAAAGAAACACCATTTCAGTCTCACTCAGGAAGCACAATGGCAATGTGTTCTCCCTCCCTCACTGCCCTCGCACTATCAGGGAATATTAAACCAATTTCACAGTGCCTGTGGAGGCGGCCTTAGAGCTTTGCCTCTAATTCTTCCATTGTTTTTCCTTCCTTGGAAGAAATAAAGCAGTGGCAACATCACAATGGGAACTGCAGCCCAAGTTACTAAAATTCAGTATATTATATATACACATGCTTGGGGTTTAGTTCTGGTTTGATTTTCCAGCCAGACTGCACATTCTTCATCTGTATGTCTGCCTTCAGAAGTTCTATGACTCTTTCCTTATTGGCACAGATTTTAATAGGACAAATTCCATTTACTGGAGAAATATAACACCCTGCATGGAGAGAAAATTTTACCTGCTGTAGAAAGTCATTTATCATTAGAAAACAACACACTTTGAACAGCCACTGGAGTCCAGCTGCTTCCCTACCCTGTACAGTGTCTCTCAAGCAGTGATAGAGTCCATCCAGAACAGCCTCAGCCTTGCTGGTGGGGATGGAGTTATCTCCAGAAATGCTACTTTTGAAATAAGACAGAGAATCATGGAACAGTTTGGGTTGGAAGAAACCCTCAAAACCACCTCCTTCCTCCCCCTGCCATGGGCAGGGACACCTTCCATTAGCTCAGGATGCTCCAACCCCTGTCCAACCTGGCCTTGGACACTTCCAGGGATGGGGCAGCCACAGCTTCTCTGCCCAACCTGTGCCAGGGCCTGGAACAGACACTGACCTTCTAGCACAAAGTTCTACAAATCTGCTGATTTCATAAACTTGAGAATTTATCTGAAAGAACATAACATGGGGACTCAGATGAGACACTGAGCACCCACTGCCAGACCCCCAGCTCCTACTTGCCTTAGAGGCTTCCAGGGCAGTCCTGCTCTGCCAAGCTTAGGAGAAGACAAAAGAAACCATTCCAGGAAGCAGACTGAACTCCTGCCTATGGAGTGTCTGCCTCTGCCTGCAGCACACGGACAAGGCACAGGCTCCTGAAGTGTCTGCTTTATTCAGACCGACTTGGAAGGCAGGAACCATAACCACTGCCATTAATTTATATTTTAAAAAATTCTTGTTGAAGCACAACTGTCTTCATTAGAACTAGAATGACTGCACTACTTGCACTTTGCACTCAAACTACAAAGAAACAAACACATTTCTGTCTGCTTTGGAAACAGGACACAAGAGGAGATGAAGTAGGTATTACACCACCTTTAAATCCAAGGGAAAAGTCTGGCTTTCACTAACAAGCATTTCTGTAAAATGAGTTGGGATGCATCCACCAGGAGAAAATTTAAGAGAGCTTTCACACTGGAAAGCCAGTCAGCAGGCAAAGGTAACATACCCTGGAGCAGAGACATGGAATGTTTAGGGAAGCAGGAGATGTGCACGTGTTCTCCCACAGGGGTGTGGGTGCTGAGCTCTGCCCCAGTGCTGGCCCTACAGGCTGGGTTTGGGGGGATGAAGGGCAGAGCTGCTGTGGGACTGACCAGGGCTGGGCAGGGCATGCCCTCGGAGGGCACAAGGGCATGGGTGGCTCGGCAGCAGCGCTCACCTCCTTGCCAGTGTCCGGGACACCATAGCCCGGTTCCCCCCCATCCAACACCGACGTGGGAGCGTGTTCTTCAGGAAAAGGCTGCAAGGTGAATTCACTGTCACCCTGTTCTGGGGGGACAGAGGTGTCCGGCGTCCCTGCTGACGCAGAAGAAGTCGGAACATATTCCTGGTACAGCAAATTGCGCAGCTTCTCATCGAGGCTTTTAATTGTGTTGTCCACGAAGTCCACCCTGGGGGGTCCTTCCCCGTCGGACTCAGCGGTGCCAGGGGGGTTCTGCTGCTGCAGTAGACTGACCCCAGCCCCGGGGCCGGTGAGTGGCTGTGCCGGCGGCACCACAGCCAGCGTCTGGGCAGCAGCCAGGGGCACCTGCGTGGGGCTCTGCAGCTGGGACCCCGCCAGCGCCAGGCTGTCTGGGGCCACGGGGAACGGCTGGCTGGCGAAGGTGAGCGGCCCTGTGCCAGGCTGGCCACACTCTGGCAGCGGCGGCACCTGCGCCACTGGCTGCCGCTCCAGCACCACGGCGTCCGGCAGCACTGGGAGCGGGCCAGGAGCCACGGGCACGGCTTTGTGCGGCCCCACGCTGCAGCAGGCCAGCTCCACGTCGGGCACACACACCGCCTCCTCCGCCGGCGGCTGCAGCTGCGGGGGTGGGGCATCAGGAGGCTCCTCTGGCCCCACGGCACAGGGCGCCGGCGTGCCCGGTGGAGGGGGCACTGCTGCCAGCGCTGGGGGGTACTCCAGCTGACCCCCGCCAGCCCCCGCCTGCTCTGGGATGCTTGGGGCAGATCCCAGCAGGGCTGAGGCTGGGAACTCTGCCTGGCTTGGGACGCTGGTGGGAGCTGCTGCAGCAGGAGCTGGTGCCAAGGATGGGGCAGCTCCCAGGGTGCTGTCACAGACCTCTCCATGCAGGGGGAGCTGCTGGCCAGCCCCAGCCCCAGCCCCGGGCACCTCCGTCACCGCCGAGCTCACGGGCTGCTCATCTGACTGCTCCAGGTCTAGAGAGAACACAAACAAAAGGTGAACTTCTTAAGGAAAGGAAACCACTGCCAATCCCCCTGGCCAGCTGTAGGGACAACCCCTTACTGCTTCCTGCCAGAAAAGAGCTGTTATGCACATCAAACAAGAATTTGCACATTATGCAAAAAATACTGCACTGAAAAGGCACTGCAGTGACAAGGACTTCATCTACCTGACAGCATAAGGCAGAGCTAAAATACTGCCACTTTTCTGAAGCTCAGAAAAAGATCCCCGATTTGGTTCAATAGCAGGAACACTCTGTAAATGCACAACTTAAGAAAATTCATCATTTTTCTTCCTCCAATCAAATGAAGCGAAACCATCACAGCTAAGCCAGATGAGGACAGAAGCACAGAGCAGCTACAGAGGAGACATTTGTATAAAGTTTGGACATACCTGGCCCTTCTGTCTGCTGGGCACTGGGAGGTACTGGGGGAGAAAACTCGGGGGCATCCGTAGTCGGGTTTTCCACCACAGGACATATGATAAACCACCTTTTTCCAGTATGCAAAACTAGAGAAGAAAAGAAAATAGAAAGTAAATACAAGAGTTTCCATTGACTCCACATCATGTCCAAACCTTGTCCTAATTCCCATGCTTAGAAAGAAAATCAGAACTTTTACAGTATCAGCCAAGAGTAAATCAATGGCTCCAAATTCAATCCTCGTCTCTTCTGGAAGGCACAAAGTGGTCCCTCCCAATTCTGCCACATATTTTAAGTTATTTGAAAATTTATTTTCAAGCACTCATGCTTCTAGAAGGGTAATAGCTACATACATGAGCATTTCACTAATGCAGTTGTGGACAGTTTTCTCTCAGTGACAAGTTTTGCCAAGTTTATCCAAGTGAATTTTTCCATGTTGGAAATTCTGTAGCTAATATTTCCTTCTACATCTTCTCTCAAAGCCTGTCATATCTTATATGCAAATGACAAACCCTCAGCAGAGAATAAAAGAATCACAAAATCATAGAATATGCTGAGTTGGAAGGCACCATCAGGATCAGAGTCCTACTCCTGGCCCTGCACAGAGCACCTCAGCAATCCCTCCAGGGATCATCCAAATGCTTCTTGGGCTCTCTGCCAGCCTGGTGCTGTGCCCCCTGCCCTGGGGAGTCTGTTCAGTGCCCAAGCACCCTCTGGGGGAAGAACCTTTTCCTAAGATCCAGCCTAAGCCTCCCCTGACTCAGCTCCAGCCATTCTCTGGGGCCTGTCACTCGTCACACAGAGCAGAGATCCGTGCCTGCCCCTCTGCTGCCCCTCGGGAAGAAACTGCAGAGCTCAGTGAGCTCTGACCCCAGTCTGCTCTTCCCCAGCTGAACACACCAAGTGCCCTCAGCTGCTCCTTGTATGACCCCCTTCACCATCCTCGTGGCCTCTTTTGGACACTCTCTAGGGACACCAGATCTCCCTTCCATTGTGTCCCCCCGAATTGCCCCCCCATTGCAGGTGAGGCCACTCCAGCGCAGAGCAGAGCAGGACAATTCCCTCCCTGGCCTGGCCATGCTGGGCCTGATGCCCTCCAGGACAGGGATGTCCTTCCTGGCTCCAGGGCACTGCTGGCTCGTGGCCAACTGGCCACTGACCAGGACCCCCAGGGCCCTTTCATTTATCCCACCACCATGCACTTACAGAGGGAACCACCAAAGGCCAATTCCCTCTCCATCCTGTTTGCCTGTACAACTCCTAAAATACAGCTGTGCTCAGAGGCCAAGATACTCCTGGAATACCAGCACAGTTCCCCTGTGGAATACCAGCATAGCTGCAAACTGAGGGGTTAGACACTTCAATTAATTTACCAATGCAAATGTAATCTTTTAGCTTCCCCTTGTAAACATATTTACTGTTGTGCTCAGAGGGTGCCTCCCTGCACCGCCTTGACTTTTCCACCACTGATCATCAGCTTGTGTCATTCAGGCCTTCCCTAAACATCCCCAGATATCCCATCCATCCCAGTTAGCCCTGCAATATTCCAGTTTGCTAACAGCAGGGATCACTGTTACACCCTTATTTCTAGATACATTCCAACCACCAGTAACAGGTGGATGCAAACCTCTGCATGAACTCTTCACTGCCTCAAAGGGAATGAGATTAAGTTGCAATCATAGAATCATAGAATGGTTTGGGTTGGAAGGGACCTTAAAGACCATCTAGTTCCAACTCTCTGCCATGGACAGGGACACCTTCCATTAGGAATTCAAAAGCACACTTACCATTTTGCTGATACACAGGTGTCTTCATCTGAGACTGACGTTTCTCCTGTTAAAGAAACAACAAAAGAATGAGCTGCACCAGTGTAAGAGGAGCATCATCCCAAGGAGCACTCATATTGTAAGGCTTAATGGAGTAAAAGCATTATTTTTCTAGGTAAGAAGGTTCTTTTTTCTAACAAGGATGCAAAACTAATTAACAGTATCTGGCTGTAAAGAAAAATGAACCAAACTAGAAATCTTTACTTAGCATTTCTTACCTCGCTCATTTCCAGCCTATCAGCATCTTGCTGGGGACTCGTTCCTTGGTCAGAACTTCGCTCTCCTTCTGTATCCTCACTGAGCATATCTTCTGCTTTATCAATGATATCCTTCATTTGCTCAATAAAGGTCTCTTTTTCGCTCTGCAAGATGAACTCATTCTCTACCTAGAAGGCCACATCAAAGTAAGAGGAAAATAGTAATTTTTTAATTAATGCCTCATTCCACAGCTGCCAGAAGCTCAGGCAACAAGTACACAAGAGAAGGAAGCTGCCTGAAGCAACTGGGTGCACAGAGAGCCCATGGGGAGCCACATCTCACCATGTAAGTGGCGATTTCCTCTGGCGCATCGCCGTCCAAATCAAACTTAAACGTCACCATTTTGTGGTTGTGGGTTTCAAGCTGGCACTCCACCATCTTATCGCCTGTGTTACACACCTGCATGCAGAGATTAACAACCCTTATTCCTGACAAAGCCAAAGGAATCCCAAAGTTACCCTCCTGCAGGTGGTACTTGCATTTAATATGGTCAGTTTGGGTCTGCTGGACTTCTCCTGGCGCGAACGGGCGCGGGTGGATTTCTTATGCTTTTTCGAGGACTTTCCTTCTTGTTTTCCACTCCCTATTGCTCCTTCAAAGCTGTCACTCATCTCTTTACCCGAAGCAACATCTGGACTCATGTAGCTTTGTAAGGGAAAGGAAGAACAACCCCAAAGTAAAGCCAGAGTCACACACAATGGAGTCACACATAGGTAAGCTACACAAAAACAGACCTGCAAAAAGGGGCACATTCCCACTTTTCTGGCCCAAACTGAGTCAACTGAAAGATGCTCAGTGAGTGAGGGGAACTACTTCAGGTCCAGCCCACTCTCTGGCTACCAGACCTACCAAGAAATGATCTAATAATGCTTCTGACAATACCACAGGGAAAATCCCATCACTCTGAATATATGCCCACATCACCTTCAGGGATCCTGACAGTACCTCTCTGAACTGCACCAGTTCCTACTTTTGTAAAGTGTAATTTTTCTCAGCTCCTGCCTGCCTGCACTCCCAGCAGAGGGGCAAACAGAGCCAGCTTAGGTTTGCTGGAGAGGGAGGAAAATAGTGAGGTCACTGCAGTGTCACTGCTTCTCCTCTCTCTGCAGCCCTCAAGGATCAGAGAGGTTTTGTGCCCCAATATCCCAGATGACCACCTAGAAACAGTTTATTTTTAGCAGGTACTACGGTAGCTGCTACAACCCTACTCTAACATGGCATACAGAAAATATGCAATGAATTTGCAGGGAATTTTCTGAGGTTCATAAAAAACAAGTGAGGAAGGAACGCTGTGAGGCCATCTGGCCCATTTATTACCCCAAGGGCTGATCACCTCTGGCTAAACCAGTCCTCACAGAGGTGTGTGCAAACTGGTCCTACAAAGCTCCTGTGAGATTCCACACCTCTCCTGGACACCTTATTCCCATGTTCATTTAGCCACACAGGCAGAGAAGGATTGAAGTCCAACCTACAGATCCACCCCCTTTGTTAAACTTAAGGCTTTCCTTCTCATTCTACACCAGCTGCACAGAACAGCTTATTTCTACACCCTTTGCAGCCACCTTGTCTTAACTCCTGTGTTAGGGAAGTGAACACATTTTGTGCATAGGATATACAGCAGATCACACCTTTGGAGCACTTCCCAGCCACGTAATGCACATGCCATCACCCTCCATTCTGCAAAAGCACAACCCAGCTCCACCTGGGAGAGTGAGCCCTCCCTCTGTGACTGAGGTGTGTGCTGCACCAACACTTAGTGTTGCCAGAGTCACCACAGCCAGCTTTAAACACAGCTCAAAAGATGACTGAAAATTTGCTGTGCCATCCTACAGCAGGTTAGAGAGATAAAATGAACTCATTTTCTTCTATCACATCTAACTTATTTATAGCCAGAACAAATCTATAGTCACAGAAAATTGTATTTCCCTTTCAATATACTATTTAACAGCAGCAAATTCGTGGGGAAAAAAGTTCCACTTTACAGTTGTGGGGTTGCATTGACTTATGTCAGGTGAACTTTAGTGATTGGGCAGAAAAAGAACAGTCAGAGATAGGTGTCTTCAACTTTCATACACTGAACTCACATTGTCTATTCAGGAAAACACAAAAGGGACATGAAAATCGAAGTCCCAAAGCTTTGCAATTAAGAAGGACAGAGTTGGGGCTGGCTCCTGCAGTGGGAAAGGCATCCAGTTGCTGCTGGACAGGCTGTTCATGTCTACCTTCCCCATTTCCAACCACTGGAACATCTGGCTCACTGCAGGTGCTGGAGCTGGGGCCCGGGGGCAGCAGGGGCCTGGGGAGGGCAGTCCCACTGCCCTGTTCAGCCCCTCCCTGGTCCAGCAGTGAGCCTTCCTCTTCCTCACTGCTCCCCTGAGCCTTGCTGCTTCCCTTCTGCTTTCACGTGCAGGAGCAGGCAGATGAGGGCTGGCAAAAACTGCACTTTGCTTTAGTTTCTGCAGAGTGCTGACCTGGCTCTGGGGTCATTGGTTGGTACTTCCACCATCACCATCACGTGGCTGGAGTGTGTCCTCACGTGCTGCAAAGCCACAGGATGGGCTTTGGCCATGTCCTGTGCTTGTAACAACACCCTGGAGTGGCTCAACACACAACTCCCACCAATACACTGTTCCCTCTAACAGATCTGGGGAAAGGGTCCTTACAGGAGATTTGGGCACTCCCAGTTTATTCCCAAAGAGGGAACAAACTATGTACTCAGCTATACTGGTTTGGCATGTTTTCCCACAGGTTCAGCAGCACCAGAACCAGGGGCTGTACCTCTTCAGTTATCCTAACAACAAAAAGGAGTTTGGGTGAGGATGCTGCACCCAAACTAAGGAATACAAAGAGCTGGAGGTGCCAGAATGGGCACACAGAACACTGCCAGCTTCTCCCTAGATGTGTCCCCATCCATCTCCTCCTGGTCAGGTCAGGTCAGGTCAAACAGTATCCAGAATGCAAACATTTCTTATGCCAAAGAGTTAATAACAATACCTTTCACAGCTCTGGGACAGAGTTTGCAGTTTGTCCTGTATTGCCTGCTCCTAAAATGCAAGAAAAAGTCCTTTAAGCAAACACATATTGGCAGATGAAACTCACCTTCAAGAAAGGTTTTGCTGTTTACAGTAGTAACCCTAAAACCATTCTGTTTAACCAGTTTTGGAACTTGGAAATAAAATAGATGTACCATTTTCCCCTCCCAACATCACTTTTTCAGACAGAGCCACCAACCTGCCAGCTCCCTTTTCCTACCTCTACAGCAGGTGAGATGGTGAAAGGCACAGAACAGTTCTCACCACCATGGCAAAACCTGATTGAAGGACTAATCCACCTCAGCACCCACTGTCTTTTATTTTCAAATGTATCTGCTAATTTGCCTCATTGCTTTATGTAGCTTCCTGAAATATGCTCAGTATTTTCATTGTGTTTGGCTTAGTGGGAAAATTTTCTGAGGAACTTACAATTAAAACACAAAACCTCATCATTTAAGACCACCCTCAAATCACATCCTTTTGTTCTCTACACAAATTTCCCCTGAAAGTTTCCCTCTTTGCTGGTTGCAGCTCTGGGACAGACATCATAGCATGACTTTTGCACCAGGTAGACCCATTTCCACAGAATGTGTGAGATGCTACAGGTCCTGCTTACACAGTTTGCACACAGACACACACCCCTGTGCATGTATATAACTGTGCATATACACACACCCCAAATATATTCATAAATATATATAATTTTATATATATTTATATATATTTACAAACATATGTCTATACAATCCTTCTACAGATGCACAGCTACAAACAAGCCCCTGGACTGCCATCACTACACTGAACACTCAAGCAGTGGTGGGCTGGGGTTAAAAACTCAGCAGTGAACCAGTCAGCCCCACTGGTTCTCTGTCACTAAACCAGTCAGCCCCACTGGTTCTCTGTCACTAAACCAGTCAGCCCCACTCCTTGTCTGTAACACCACACACAGGCCATGCCAAGCTTGACTGCAGTTTCAATAAAACTGCAAAATTAATGAACAGTGAGAACACAGACATAATGTATCTACATTTTGGTAATGCACTTGACCAAGTGCCTTACAAAATCTCCTTTGCCCGAGCGGTTCAGGTCGGTTGGGATGGGAGTGCTGCCACACGTCTGAACACAACAGGAGAGATAAAAACATCATGGGAGAGTAGCAACAAAATGCAGGGTCTGGATTATACAGACTGGTATGAAACTCCTCTTACACCCAAGAGAACTTTATCAGTTTGTGTCAGAAAACCAGCATGGGGAGCACATGGATTGATAGTGGTTTGATTTCTTAAAACTGCATGAGAAGGGGGAGACTTAGAGATGGACATGAGAATGAGTTTAGCAAACCAGTGGTTAAATGTTCTGAGGGATATGGGGTGTGAAGGACAGACATGGGCCACGGTGGCCAGGGGTTTCTCAGGTAGTGCAGGACGACTTGTATCCCCCATATCACACTGCACAGTGAGGTTTGTTCACATTTCCTGAATCTCTGATGGGATGGGCCCTGTGCTGAAGGCACCAGCACTGATCCTGTCATTCAGCTGTGCATTCAGAAAAAAGGTAGCTGGATAAGGAACACCTCTGAGTGATGGATATGCCTGACCCAGCCAGGCTTTTCTGGGGAATCTGCAAATGAAGTACAACAGACAAGCTCTACCATTCCTGCTCCCTCCAGGTTACAGGATAGAGACATTCATGAAGAAACATCCCACATTACAGCAGGAATGTTGACTTGGTAAGAATTAATCTGCCACTGATGGACAGGAAAAATGGGGAACCCAGCCTTAGCACTGGCATCATCCTTCCTGAGCATCTTCTGGAGGCAGCACTGAGCTGTGCCTCCAGTGGAATTCCAGGCTGCACTGTGGAGTCAAGGCATCTGACACGCCATGGAAGAATGGACAGAACCAAGAGATTCAGTTTGAAAAGATGAAATACATACTTTGGGAGGAAAGATAGCTAAAAACAGAGCCTCAAGAGGAACAACTCTGAATGCAGAATCACAGAGGGACATTTCCATCCAGAAGTAGAGAACAAATCAGACTTATTTCCTGAAATTAGGTAGAAATGCCAAAGCTTTTGTTCTGCTTTGCCAATGGGGAGCTGAAGAGAAGGAAATGTTCTGGGATGTTCCATCAAGACTGAAGATTAAACTGTTATGTGAGTGGAAAGAAAAGTCAAAATAGCAGACAGGAGGAGCTGACAGTTCTATAAAGGAAAACACTACAATGTGTCCTGCTTGTATGACCCCTGAGAATTGGGAATGCCTAAGGGTACCTGAAGAAACAAAAATCCAGGGCTAGAGCAGACCTCAGGCAATACAGGAGGATACAATGCTAAATGAAATGGGAATAGGGCTCAAGCTGAGGAGCATGAAGGGCTTTTGCATAACGAAGACTCAGATAATGGAGCAGTTTAGTTTCTGAAGGCAAATGACAGTAGGTTGCACAAGTGCTTGAGACATTTAAAACAAGACTGGACAAAACACTGGTGAAACTCTAAAGATCAAATTCTCACTGATCCACAGTGAGAATTTCTTAATTTCTATCTCTTAAATGTCTTTCTCTGAGCCTGTGCTCAGCTACAGACAAGGCAGTGCTTAGTGCTGCTGCCTCATGACTTTGAGGAGACATTTCCCAAGGTATGACATGAGGTTTCCAGCTTCACTTGGAATAGCCAATTATTTGCTGACCCAGAGTTGCTGGCATCCAGGACAAGTGGATGAGCACAGCAAGGGGAAAACCTCCCTTGTGCAATAAGCCCACTATTTCACAAAGGAGTAAGTAAGAAGGTTAAGGCTGATCTGGCGAGTAACTTCAGAGGAAGGGCTCTACCTCTTGAGATGTGTCTGCGCCTGCCAGTACAGCCGAGCAGAGGGCTGGGAGCTGCTGGCCCAGTGGCTGGGAAAGGTCAGGCTGGAGCTGCAGCAGAGCAGAGGGCTGGCCAGGCAGGCTGGGGTCTATGGGCACGGGTGGGCTGGCCGTGGCAAGGCTGCCATGGAGCTGGGCAGCGCCTTCGGCAGCGACGCAGGGTGGCACCAGCTCCGGCTGCAGCTGCAGCGGCGGTGACATGACCAGCGAAGGTTGCACCGGCAGCACGGGCACCTGGGCTCCAGCTTCCAAAGCAAACTGAGTGTGTCCAGGCATGGGCTGCAACACAATGAGAGCTGTTAGCACACACCTCTCCTCAGAGGGCTCGGGACTTACATGGCAGAGCAGCAAAGTCACCGGCGTCCACGGAGAGAGGACTCAAACTCTGCAGGGAGACTGGCTTTGGGTGGCCTCAGGAACTACTGAAGAGACTTAACTTCCTTTGAAATGACCAAATAAAAAATCTATGGATTCCCTCTATATGATTATGATGCTGTGTGCACTGCTCAGGCACCAATTAATTTGTAGGGACAAAGCCGTATTTTGCTAAAAATGAAAAATCACAGGATTCCAGAATGGAATTCCAATCCCTGTCCAACCTTAAACACTTCCAGGGATGGGGCAGCCACAGCTTCTCTAGGCAACCCGGGCCAGGGCCTTGCCACCTTCACAGTCAAGAATTCCTTCTCAATATCCCATCTATCCCTGCCCTCTGGCAGTGGGAAGCCATTCCCCCTTGTGCTGCCCCTCCATCCCTTGTCCCAAGTCCCTTTCCAGCTCTCCTGGAGCCCCTTTAGGCACTGGAAGGGGCTCTCAGGTCTCCCTGGAGCCTTCTCTTCTCCAGGTGAACACCCTCAGCTCTCCCAGCCTGGCTCCAGAACAGAGGAGCTTCAGTTCTTGGAGCATCTCCATGGTCTCCTCTGGACTCACTTCAAAATCTCAGGTGATGAATTAATTCTCCTGAATACTTTACTGTGCTTCCAACAAGCCTACCACTCTATCCAAGCAGAGCAAAATACACTCAACCCATAACCTAACTTTGGGTATTTCAAGAAATCTGCCATATACAGAGAGTCAGTAGCTGGTACAAATGACACAATTAACTCTTTTTCACCGAATATACACCGGTGTCCTACTTTAGTTTAGTGTACTTTACACACTGAAGTCACACCTTAACCCCTGATGTGCCAAACCCAAAGGCCCCAATCCTGCCAACACTTCCTAGTGGACAGAGGGATTTTCATTCATCTCAGTGGATTTCTCCAGTGCATTAAAATAACTCATGTGTGTAAGTGCTTGGTGGGAACTGGACTGAGGTGACAGGGTGCCAACTACCTTAGAGACTGGGTTGTTATTCTGCATAACAGTCCTTTTGAGTTGTATATTTAAAACCAGAACATTCTCCTTTTAGGTACATCATGTATTTTTCCAAGGGGACTGAGCTTTTGGGAAGAGGAAGAAGGAAAGAAAGGAGCATATGGAAAAAAAAAGACTTTCAGTACTAGGTAGAACTGCGCCTAATTTGTACTTTTTTAAAAGTAGCATCACCTAGAGATTTAGGCTATTGGAAAATACACTAAAAAAATCAAGACTAAGATGAGAACTAGGTCACACAGTTTTGTTGCAGCATGCTCTCTGCAGGTTCTGGGTATGAGCTGCAACTATTCTCCCAGGTTTTGCTGAGGGTAAAAATAAAGACAGGATGTGCTTGGCAGCACCTCACAGTTACACTGCTGCCCAAGGAGGGCTTGTTAGACTGACAAATGTGGTATAACACCACAGAAGGGTGGTGACATTCTACTTTAAATCTTATGTAATTAGAATAATTCACAAAATATTTAAATGCCTAATTTATCTGGGCAAAACAAAACTCAGAGGTGCTAAACATCAGCTGTGAAAACAGCACTGCATTACACACAGAAATACCTCTCCATTAAAAGTATTTCAAATTAGAACAACGTATTTTAAAATAATCCTCTGCACTTTGTAATAGCTATTTTTTGCTAAATTCTTCCATATGCAGCTCTTCCACATGTATTTGATAGGTAATGACTGTGCCAAGATGGTTTGAGAATATCAGCTCTCCAGTTCTGGTGTCTTGCCATGCTCCCTGTGCCTAATGGGCTTGATTCCACCCCCTCAAAAGCCACTGGGAACACTGGGTAATATTCTTGGGCTCTGTGCTGCTGACATTCTCACAGGCAGTATTTCTGTACCAAATATACAGCTGAAGAGAGAAATTTAAAAGTGATGCAGTGCTTTAAGGATGCCACGATATGGCAGGCTGGGATGGGATGTTATGAATTTTAATCAGTGTGTTATGGTGAAGGGATGTGGCAGAACACAGATTTTCCAAATGCCATTATTAACAGACTGAGTGCTCTCTCCTTCTAGGGTCAGACTATGTTTCATGTTGTCATACTCACAGATGTGGCAAGAGAAGTATTTACAGACTCTGTCAACAAGTCCTGAGCCAGTTTCCTTGAAAATACTCCTAATATTTGAGCTCTAATTATGCTTCATTTCTCTTAAGGGGGAAAGGGTCTGCAGCTTGAATCCACCCCTACCCTGCAGGCCTCATAGTGCTCTTCCACGGAGTTGTTACGGGATGGAGACTTCCCTTTGCTGTTTTAAAGATGGTCTGCACCAAAACAACTCCTCTGGTCCCACCAGCTCCCCTGTGTTTTGCCTTGTGTATCCTCTGCATCCCACGTGGACTGGGGCACAGGCACTGGCAAGGCTGGGCATGCCCTCCTGCCCCAGGAGAACCACAGCCCACACTTCCTCAGGTTTGAGATGGGAAGGAAGAGGGAATTCATAAAGTGCTCTGCCCACTTGCTGTCCAAAGCCTGTTGGATGTCGCCCTTGATATCCCCCTATCCCTGGTGGTTTGTGCCTGTGTTACACACTGCAGCCTCACAGACCCTACACAGATTTCAAAGACAGTATTTTCAGGAAGAAGGAGTTAATTAGTTCCTAATACATAGGGAAAAGCTCCTCTATTATGAGCTTGTGACAAAAAAGAAATTGCTTCTGCAGTGTACTGACAACAGTTTCTTATAATTCCTGCCTGGAACTTAAATTCTGCTGTTACACAGGTAGTTCCCCATCCCCTCTTACACTGCTGCATCAGGCAGCCAAGAGCAAAATGTGTGTGCTTGGCTTTTTACTGCACAATGAACAGTGAAAAATGTCAGTCTGGATTCTTCTCCTGAGTACTGCCAGCCTATACTCAATGCTGCTTTCTTTCCCTAAGGGAAACTTGACCATCTGCATCTGGTTTAGTGCTTCTGGCGTCCCTGGGTGATGATACCTGCTCCCCCTGGCCTCACTGCTCCAGCCACTATCTCCAGGATCGAGAAGGCAACAAAACATCTCCAGAGCATGGAATAAACCTCCCATTGTGTTTGAGATGGAGAGAGCCCCGGAAATGCCTGTGCCCAGAGACCACCCCAGGACCGTGGTCGAGAAGTCAACAAAACATCTCCAGAGCACGGAATAAGCCTCCCCATTGTGTCTGAGATTGAGAGAGCCCCGGGAATGCCTGTGCCCAGGTCCAGCAGCAGCATTACCTGGTGAGCAGCCCCCGGCGCGGCCAGAGCTGGCTCCGGAGGGTGGACCACGCCGGGCTGCAGGGCTGGGGCAGGCGGCGGCGGCTGCGGTTGCGACACGGCCGGTGCGCTCTGCCCGTGGTGGGGAGAGGGGGTGTCGCTGGGCAGCATCTGCTGGAAGGGGGCCTGGAAGAGGGGCTGCTGTGGCAGCGGGGGCACGGCGGCATGTGGTGGCAGCGTGGGCACTCCCGGCGGCGCCACGGCTAGCAGTGGGATCGTGGCGCCCGACATGTTTGGCACTATGGTTTGGCAGGGCAGGACCAAGGAAGCCACAGTGGTGTGAGGCAGGTTGACAGCCTGCATGGGCAGGGCGGGCGAGTTGGGCGCCATGGGCAGGGTCGGGTTCATGG
The DNA here is from genome assembly GCA_013396695.1 of Sakesphorus luctuosus. NCBI lineage: Eukaryota > Metazoa > Chordata > Aves > Passeriformes > Thamnophilidae > Sakesphorus > Sakesphorus luctuosus. The sequence goes on from VWZD01011792.1 coordinate 88,218, forward strand.
GCAGGCTGGGCAGGATCACGGCCGGAGCGAAGTACTGGGAAGGAGCAGGAATGGGGGGCACGTTGGCAGCAGGGATGTCAGAGAGGTTGGGAGGAAGGCTGTCAAGGCCTGCCAGAGGAGTAATTGCAGGAATGACAGGAAACTGAGGAATCTGAAAAAAATACAATACTGCATGAATTGCCAGTGTTTTGTACTGATGGTACAAAACAGTTTCATTTGCCACACAAGTCCCTAAAAACCACCTGTGCCATGAGGATAATTATGTCTGTTTGTTAATCACTTCCATTCATTTCCTGAGGTTTACAAACACAAAATAAACACTGATTTATGCTTAAATCATTAGTAAAATAAAAAAAAAAATCATTTTGGGGAGGCATTTTTATACCTTAGAAGCTTAAAACTACTTCTAACACCAGCTTGAAGCCTTCAAGCAATATCCTAATTAAAAGCTGCTTTCATTTTAACAGAAATGAAAAGGAATTGGACCAGACATAACATGAAACTCTTTCATGCCAAATCCAGTAAGACAATTTATACCCTTATTTTTAAACAAGCTGCATCCCAGGCAGCACAAAGGAGCCCCAAAAAAGGGTTTTTACAGTCAAAACCTTTCAGTGATGGAGCAGACTCTGGCATCACAGTGGTAGCTTGCTTCTGCCCTTTGGCACAAGCTGCTCCCATCATGGTGGCTGTCACCAGCAAACACGGTGACAGCACCAACCACTCTCCCAGGCCAAGGGAAGGGCCTCTGGAACACAGAATCAGGGTGGAGAGACAGGGATGGGGGTGGCAGGTGTGGGGCAAAGTGTTGAAGTCAGGAGGTCAGAAAATAGAAAAAAACGGGTAAACTCTCATGCTGTCAAGCCTGGGATGGGGAAGATAGTGTGGCAGGGAGGCAGTGCAAAAAAACCCAAATCAAACCAACACAAAAAAGCAGTTATTGCCAGTTTGGAACTGCCATCAACTGGATGCCACAGGGTCAGGCCCAAGAGAGATTTCTGCTTCACCAAAAACATAATAAATAGTAAAGAAATACACAACAATTAGGAAAAAGCAGTATTCTCATGACCTAATTAAACTGGCAAGCGTGGTCTTGTGGTGTAATGGAGAGCACTCTGGACTCTGAATCCCAAGGTCCTGAGTTCCAGTCTCAGTGGGACCGTCCCCTGGCAGTTCAATCCCTCCCTGCCACCCCATCCCGTCAGATCTGGGATGCTCAGCAGGGTCAGCCCGGTCAGTACCGGGGGCTGGGACAGTCCCGAGGACTTCCCTGTCACTGTCCAAGCTGGCTCGGCCGTGGCAGATGGACCTCAGGACTGAAAGGGTGGGGCCAGTTCTGCTCACGCTGTGCCTCACCTGAACAATCCCCTGCGCAGGCTGGAAGGGCCCAGCCACGTGGGGAGTGCCCTGCCCAAATCTGCATTTGCCAAGTCTGGCCATACATATATACATATACATAAAATTAAACTGGCATGCAGTCCAAACAGCCACACAAAACCTGGCAAATCACGTTAATTATTTGCTGGGGAGCTCTCCCCAAAGGGCTGTGCCCACACACCGGTACCTGGGACGGGGCCACGGGTGGCAGCTGCGGCACGGTGGAGATCTGCAGCGGCTTCAGGGGGGCAGTGCTGGCGGGCACCGGCGAGCCCTGCGGCGGGAAGGGCGGCAGCAGGTGTGGCGCCGGCGGCAGCGGGCACACGGGCTGGCCGGCCAGCACCTGCTGCAGGGGGGTCGCCTGCGACAGCGGTGGCTGCGACAGCGGCGGCT
>VWZD01011792.1:89996-136717 GCA_013396695.1 Sakesphorus luctuosus
TGCGACAGCGGCGGCTGCGACAGTGGTGGCTGAGACAGCGGCGGCTGCGACAGTGGTGGCTGAGACAGCGGTGGCTGAGACAGCGGCGGCTGCGGCGGCTGCGGGGGCAAGAGGGAAAGCGTTAGTGCTTGTGGAGGATGGAAGTATGGAGTATGGCTGGACACACCGCCTGTGCCTCTCCAGCAATCCTCGCTGTCAGGACAGACTCACCAGCTGGACTGTGCAATCACAGACTCATTAAGACCTCTGAGATCACCAAGTCCAACCACTAACCCAGCACTGTCAGGGCCACCACTAAATCATGTCCCCTTGTGCCACATCTACATGTTTTCAGAACAGTTCCAGAGATGGTGAGTCCACCACTGCCCTGGACAGCCTTTGCCACTGCCTGACCACCTTTTCAGTGCAGATACTTCCCTAATATCCAACCTGAATCTCCTCTGGTGCAAGTTGAGGCAGTTTCCCCTTGCCCTGTCCCTTGTATCCTGGGAGCAGAGTCCCTCTTCCCCACCTGGGTCCACCCTCCTCTCAGGGAGTTACAGAGAGAGAGAAGGTCCCCCTTGAGCCTCCTTTTCTCCAGGCTGAGCCCCCCCAGCTCCCTCAGCTGCTCCCGGTGCTCCAGACCCTTCCTCAGCTCTGATCCCTTTTCTGGACACACTCCAGCCTCTCAGGGCACATTCCAGGCTCCCAGGATATGTTCCAGCCCCTCAGGACATGCTCCAGCTCTGCAGGACATGCTCCAGCCCCCCAGGACATGCTCCAGCCCCCAGAAGGGACTGGTTTACAGAAGAGATGGGCACTCCTAATTCAAACACTGCACAGGAGCCCATGCTTAAAACACATTTAAATGTAAGATAACATTACCTAAAAAGACAAGTTCTGACTGTCTTGGAGAAGTTATTTGTAATAACTCAGACTCTGTAAATCCCAGAGATTGTTCCAGTTGGCACTGTGAAATCTCCACCCACTACCTTCCAAGATGCAGATAATCCCCAGCTCACCCTGGCATGCAGAAGCCGCTACATAAAGGAGCAGGCATGGAGACTACAGCACTTCTTATCTGAGATACAATAAACCACAATAATTACAATAAAAGCTGGGTCCCAGTTATTTCTGAGGTGCCATAGTGACAATGTGGCAGCTGAAAAACAAGCTTTACTCTTCACAGGAAAGCAGGCTTTGGGCAGCAGAACAGTGAGAAAATGTTGCATTGAAGTTGGAAATAATCAGTAACAAACTTCTGCATTTTACATGCTACCAGTATCTCCTCCTTCAATTCTTCTAATTAGTTCTGGAAGTGCTTTAAAAACCTTTCTGGTTGAGAAGGACAGTGCTGACACACAGACTGGCTAAGGGTGACCTATTTGGGACCACAGGACTGATAGCTCCACCAGGCTCTGCAGCAAAAAGTACCTCAAATCGTGCCTATGGTCAGAATATAAACTTTAAAAGGAATATCCAAGCATTACAATCCTTCATCTTTGCCACTTCCACCACAAATCTGTGTGGGAATATGTTGCTCTGCACTTTTTTAATGGCAGGACTCCTCAACCAGTTTGGTATTAATGAAATAAAACTGTAGCAGATGTACCATAGAATCACAGAGTGGTTTGAATCGGAAGGGACCTCAAAGACCATCTTGTTCCACTCCCCTGCCATGGGCAGGGACACCTCCCACTATCCCAGGTTGCTCCAAGCCCTGTCCAACCTGGCCTTATACACTTCCAGGGATGGGGCAGCCACAGCTTCTCTGGGCACCTGTGCCAGGGCCTGCCCACCCTCACAGCAAGGAATTCCTTCCTTATGTCTAATCTGAACATACCCTCTGCCAGCTTAATGCCATTCCCCCTTGTCTTGTACCTTCAGGCCCTTGCCCGAAGTCTCCCTCCTGCTCTCCTGGAGCCCCTTTAGGCACTGGAAGGGGCTCTAAGGGCTCCCCAGAGCCTTCTCTTCTCCAGGCTGAACAACCCCAGCACTCTCAGCCTGTCCTTGTATTGAGAAAGCACAATGCCATCCACCTTTAAACAGCTAAAATTCCATTAGTGAGTTCTCAATACAGGATCAGGGAACAAAAGAGAATTTGGCACTTGGTGTTGCATATCCAGGGCTGGTAACACTGAGTGCCACTGAGTGCACGCTGGCGATGGCACTGAAGGACTCCCCACAGCCTCAGAGCGGCTCCTGCAGCATAAGTCAGCCATGCCTGAGTATTCCTCTGCCACACTGCATCAAACCCCAACAACGTGGGTCTGTGCTGCTGCTTCTGCCAACCCAGGTTTTGGGAAAGAGGCGGCATCTACCCAGTTACAGTCCCAAATCCAAAGGAATGGCAGGGCAGGAGCTGGCCTGGCACTGATGATGGGACAAACTGGCCAAGGTGGAGGCACCTGGAGAGTGCCTGAGGGATTGGGGGGACTCCACTTGCCCCAGGGAGGAACTCCTGCCAGCCTGAGCTCCGGAGCGGAACAGTCACACTGGGCCAGAGCAAATAACCCTGCCAGTTCCCACAGCCAGCTCAGCTCAGCTCTCACACCCAGCAGGTTAATCTGCAGCTCAGACAGCTGCCCATGGGTCACCAGGGACAGGGGCACTGGCATAGGTGGCTCAGCCACCCCCTGCTCGAGGAGACACTGCCTTAGCAGCAGGAAAACAGCGTTCCAGGAGTGGAGAGACTTCCTAAAAACTCCACTGCAAATTCAGCTTGTGTCTTACAGAATGCTTATGAATTGGATGAGGCACAGGGAGGGGAAAATATCCAGGTGGATTAGGTAACTTTGCCTCATTATAACTTTAACGGGATAAATGCACAGACACCCACACTGGAGAAAAAAAAACAATTAGGAGAAGCAACACTGATCCCACATGTCTAAGCCACCAGTGTATACTGATACAAGAATAATACATTCATTCTGTAGGCAGATGAATTTCTCACCCTGATTTATCCTTCTTCTGCTGCCCTGCCCTGCCCTCCATAGCATGGACATTTCCAGAGTCCCCCTACAGCTGGAGACTCTGGGAACACTGGACCTACTTCTGTCTCTGAGGCACATGGGTGCTCTGGAAAGTTCTGCAGAGAAACTTGATCATTTTGCCTATTTTTGTAATCATAATAATAAAAGTGTAAAAAGCTAGTCTTTTATTAGGCTTCCTGGAAAGATTAGAAAGCAAAGACAGACCGGTTATTAAAATTGTTTGCTATCAGGGATAGAACTATTACAAGAGACAGCAATGCTGTGAGGAAAGGGTATGTGACAGAAATTCAGCAAGGCAAATACTCTATTCCAAAGCAGGATTTGCTCACAGGGGAAAATAAATAACAGATTTGGAACTGTCAGCACAAAGCTCCAGAGGCCACCAGCAAGACCTGTGCAAATGGTGAGGTCCTAAACCTGCCTGAGTGCAAAATTTTTGGCTGAGAGAACCATGAGAATATCCCTACCAACTAGAAAAAAACCTGTTATGTGACAAAAGCTCAAATAAAGGTATGTTTTCAAGGAGACCAAATGACATTTCTCCATTATTGATGCCTTGAAAAAATGGGGCATGTTAAAAAAAAACTAAAAGGCAACCTGTGAGATAAATGTGGATAACTCAAAAGGTTTGGAGAGGTATGATTTGTGCTGGTCACTAAGCACAGACACTCCCCAGCCCTAGCAACCGTTTCTACTGAAGGAAGCCCCATTTTTAGTGTAATCACCAAAATGAGTCATGAATTGCCAGATCATACCAGGCTGTGGCTCCATCCCTCATGAGAGCATCCTCTTCCACTGCTGGGAAGAGCTGCTTTGGAAATACCTTTAAGGAACGCAGGGTTTGGGGTGGGATTTGACACTTCAAAATGCACAAGAGTCACTGTTTGGAGACAGCTCAGAGACAGACTCTGCTGCTGGAGATGCAGCTCCTGGCTGGGTGCCTGCACTGGAATGGATTAATGCTGTATCTGCACAACTCACCGAGCAACAGTGCTGGGGATTCAGAGACAACCAGCACCAGGAGGCTCCTTCTAACCTTTTAGAAAGGAGGTGTTGAATAATAACACAAAATTATCAACACACTACTTGATTTTTATGATCTAGACAGCACATTGATAACAATGCAAGGCTTCAGGCTGACCCTGTGAAGCCACAATGGAAGGCAAGACTTAAACTCAACCAAGACATGCCAAGGTGTGTTCCATGACTGTCCTTAAGCCAAACACCCATTGCCCCATCCCTAAACCTCTCAAACTGCAGCTTAACAGTTTAAAACACCTGAAACTCACTACAGGTATCACAGGATCAGAGGGTAGTTTGGTGGAAGGTGTAGGGATGACAGTATGTGTGTGTAGATATCCTAATGTCTGAGGTAACCTGATGAGTGCACCCTTAAGCACCAGAGAGCCACCTGTAAAATGTGTGATCCTTTGTAATCAGTATGATCATAGAATCATAGAATGGATTGGGTTGGAAAAGACCTCCGAGATTATCAAGTCCAACCCTTGGGCCAACTCCAGGCCCTTTACCAGATCATGGCACTCAGTGCCATGGCCAAGCTCACTTGAAAAACCTCCAGGGATGGGGAATCCACCCCCTCTCTGGGCAGCCCATTCCAATGCCTGAGCACTCTCTCTGCAAAGGATTTTTTTCTGATATCCACCTTAAATTTCCCCATGCAGAGCTTGAGCCCGTGCCCCCTTGTCCTGTTGCTAACTATTGCTAATGTTTCCATGTATGCTTAGTGAACTAACTAACCAATAGTATGCTAGCATGTTATATACAAGAGTAGATAAAAAGTGAAGCTGTAACTAAAAATAAATTTTAAGTGCTAAGCCTTCTGATGCTTCCTGTGCCTGATCTCTTCTGACTGTCATTAGCACCCCCCCTTACCCCTATAAAAGGTGACCCCAACAGGAGGGGATCTTAAAGCTCATCTTGTTCCACCCTTACCACGGGCAGGGACACCTTCCACTACTCCAGGCTGCTCCAAGCCCTGTCCAACCTGGCCTTGGGCACTCCCAAGGATGGGGCAGCCACAGCTTCTCTGGGATACCTGTATGAGCTGGAGCAGAGCATGGGAAGGGGGTGGGACGAGACAAAGGCTTTTTGGCAGAGCTCTCACCTGCTGCCCGGCCAGCACTGGTGGTGGTGGTGGCTGCCCCAGTGGCAGGGACGCGACTGTGGTGGGCTGGACGATGGGGAACGGCATCGCCGGCTCCTGGTAGTGCTGGGGCACCACGGCGGGCGCTGCCGGCACCGCAGGCAGGACAGGCTGTGGAGAGAGAGCGGCATCAGAGAGGGCAACCAGCACCTCGAGGGCTCTGGCACTGCCCAGCAGGAACACAGCTGCATGTAAACCATCTGCCTGGTACTTGGTTCAGAACGGAGGGGAGGGAAGTTGGTTCAAAACAGAGGGGACAGAAGTTGGTTCAAAACAGACGGGAGGAAAGTTACTCGCAAGGAATGGGAAGTTACTTATGTAAAAGCACGTGAAAAAGTCAGCAAATTCCAAATAAATCAACCAAATTGCACTGCATTTCCTTCTGGAAGCAAGAGGGTAAACCAGTGGAAGCACAGCCATAGTGAGTGGGAACAGAACAGCAACAACTGGGTGATGGTTTTATCTTCACAAATTTATCTTCAAATTTATCTGCACGAAGATCTTTCTAATTTCATGAAGAATCTTGGTCTTCCAAAAAAGCAGGTAATGTACTGGAAATTGATGCCAGGAAAATGAACAGAGGAATAAGAAACAAACCCATAGCTGAAGTGGAAAAAAGTTAAAATAGAAATTCAGATCAGGTTTTAACAACATCATGTCTCCACAGCTGCAGCACAAACAAAACAGATAAATTAAAAATAAACAGTATGTCAGACTGAGGCTTATAGGTCTAAAAAACCCTGCTACAGCTCCAGTTATGTGCTTGTCATCTTGGCCAACCATCTCCCAGTTAAATACAGCAATTTTTTCTAACTGGAAATCAGGTTTTACATCAGACTTTGTGTTTGTTGACATCTTCCAAACTCAGAACTCTTTACCTAAATTAGTACAGGAAGAAAAAAAATCATGGAGGCCCCATCAGAAACAAAAAGTTAGGAGACATATTTTGCTTGTGGATAAAGGTTGTTGTCTTTCCAAACCCTCAATCAACCAGTTTAGTTTCAAATTACTGGAGCCCATCGATGGAAAGGATGGCGGGATGTTCCGAGGCTGCTGCACAGCTCCACTTGATAACAAACCCTGCTCAAGGGGTGCCTTTGGAGTGTCACCTTTAGAGGGGTTAATTTGGTGCTTAAGGTGAAGAAGAAATGAGAAGAAGAAATCCATCCCAGGAGGTATGTGCCCACAGAAAGGTGTTTTCCACAGCAGAGGAAGCTGGCTACAGATGCCAAGGATGAATTTTGTACCTTGGAGTGAACAGAGTTGATGCATTTCCAAAATCCAGTTCTGAATTTCTTGGCAACGTTTTGGAAAAATAGGCAAAACCAGGGAAAAGGAGGCACTTCCAAAGTGTGCAGAGCAAATCTGCATCACGCAGGAAAAAAACACTGGTCCTGGGTTTAATTTTTAATTCTCTTAAGACTGAGAGGATGCAACGAAAAAAAAAAACAAACCAGAAGTACCACATCCTTACTGTGATTTTTACTGCTTGGAGTGCTCCAGTCCCCAGAGTGCTCTGCCAGCTGGGATGGGATCATGGAGGCTTCTCACAGAGGAGTCACAGGAGGGTTCAGGTTGGCAGGGACCACTGAGGTTGCCTAGTCTGACCTCCCTGCTCAAGCAGGGTCCCCATGGGCACGTTACTCAGGATTGTGCCCAGACAGCTTTGAATGTCTCCAGGGAAGGAGCCTCCACCACTTCCTGGGCCGCCAGCACCACTGCTCCATGCTTCCCAGCCACCAGAGGATTCAGAGGGCAGAATGTTTTCTGCAGCCCTTGCAGATCTCATGGGGCAAGAGTTGATCTTCTGGCCAATTCTGTTTTGACAAGATTCCCATAACAAAGCAGGTCTGAACCCCTGCCATGGAGCCTGCTGCTCTGGGGAAGAGGGTGGAACACAGCATCTTCTGGGAATGGGTTAACTGGGGAGGGAGAACTTGCATCAGGCATTAAGATTTCAAAACTAGGATGTCTGAGGAGACTGGTGAGGACACATGAGCTCTGCAGGGGCTGCAGGTCCCCAGTGCCACTGGAGGCAACAACGCTGCCTCTTCCCTCCCAGCAGATCTGCGTCTTCCTCTCCTGGTTACCAGGGAAGGGATGTGGTACTGGGAGTCACAGCCATGACAGGGTCACTGGCAGCAACATACAGCATGAGGGTGGCCTGTCACGTGTGGTGGGCACTGAAGCAGGAATTGGGACAAGGTCCTCCACAGCTCCCGAGGGACGTCTCGCTCACCCGCGGCCTCTCACTGGAAGCACTCGGAGATCTCTGTTCACTGGAGTGTGTTTGTCTTTGCACCAGCAGTTCAATGAAGTGGTTTTGGCCAAGGTCACAATGGAAGCAACAAGGAACATCTGGCTGGGCTACCAGTGTCTGGTTTTGGAGGCCCACTAAGGGACATACATTGCTGACTCCACACGAGGTCAAACCCACACCAAGAGCCCCAAAGAAGGGACTGGATGATCATGGAAGCCTTGTCACAGCTGGAAGGAACACCAGAGCCAGAGGGCTCTTCAACAAACAAAGGAGCAAAAACATGGGGCTACACCAACACTGAGCAACTAAACATAGAATCATGGAATCCAAGGATAGTTTGAGTTGGAAGGGACCTTACAAACCATCTCATTCCAACCCCCTGCCATGGGCAGGGACACCTTCCACTAGCCCAAGTTGCTCCAAGCCCTTTCCAGCCTGACCTTGAACACTTCCAGGGATGGGGCAGCCACAGCTTCTCTGCCCAACCTGTGCCAGGGCCTCTCCACCCTCACAGGGAAAAATTTCTTCCTCATATCCAATCTAATCCTGCCTTCTGGCAGTTTGAAGCCATTTTCCCTTGTCCTGTCATTCCAGGCCCTTGTCCAAATTCCCCCTCCAGCTCTTTTGGAGCCCCTTTAGGGAAGAGGCTCTAAAATCTCCCCAGAGCCTCCTCTTCTCCAAGCTGAACACCTGCAGCTCTCTCAGCCTGTCTGCAGGGCAGAGGGACTCCAGTCCTTGCAGCACCTTCATGGCCTCCTCTGAAACCACTCCAACAGGTCCACGTCCTTCCTGTGCTCAGCTGCAGAGCCACTAACCGATTTCAGCCCAAACAGGGTGATAAGAAACTTTTTAACTGACAGTCTGACAGCTGCCAGTGAAGCAGGATGGCAAATACAGCGATCCAGGCAGGAACCACCACCCATGTCACATCCAGTGAGCAGCCACCGCCCACAGAGGCGAGCGGCGAACACGTAAAGCGAGCCCCAGAATCCGCACCCGCTGAAAGCAAGAGTATAAACAGTAACATCAACTATGACCCAGGACTTACTGCTGAGGGCTGCTGGTAGTGCCCCAGCTGGGGCAGGCTGTGGGGCACAGGCTGGCTCTCACTCAGGGGCGGGCTGTACACGCGCTGGATGGTCGGTGGCACCGCGTCCGGCAGTGACGAGTAGATGACACTCTGCTGGCTGCTCTGGGAGTCAGAATAAACAGTGGAGCCCTGGCCGCTGTCAAACGTGCTGTCAGCTGCAAGAACAGCCATTTTTATTAAAAGCCCAACACAACAACTCCAAACGTTCAAGTGGTGACTTCAGAGCAAGGTCACTGCGGTTTATGTAATTAGCGTTTTTACTACCCGAGCCCTTTCATTATATAAATAAATTATACAACACAAATGTTATTTTCTACAAAAGGCACACACTGCTTCTCTCAAGCCAAAAACCATCCCCATGGATTTCTGTGCACAGTGATATTTTAGGCACATTAATATTTCCTTTAAAGGGCACAGGGTTGACATTAAGCATTGCAGATTTTTATAGATTTTCTAGGATGAAAGCAGAGGAAACCCCAATTGTCACGTTCAGAGCAGATCATGGGGTCTTTCAGAGTTCCATCTCCCAGAGATGCACTGATTTTATCACTTTTTTTTTCACTGGAAATCACAAAATTCTTTATGCTGGATGATTTATTAGTCCAGCAAGTCCTGCTTGAGTGCAGAGCAGGACCTCAAGCTGAGGGTCAGACACAAAACCATGTGCAGGTCTCAGTGAGTTGGGAACACATTCAGAGCTCCATGGGAGCTTCTCATGGAATATTTGCCCAGTGAACCTGTGGAATTGCACAGCTACAGGCACTGGGTGAGCACTGGGTCCTTTGTCCAGTGGAAATACTGGTATTAATGACTTAAAAATGTCTTTTCACGACTTTTAAAGGCTGTAAAGTACAAGTGCCCAGCTCTTCTTGAGCATAAGCTACTGCTTTCTTTACATGAGAAAGGAAATCAGACAACCAGACTGCAGCTGGATGTATCCCAAGGACAAATGGCTTCTAAGAGATTAAAATTCAGAAATGAAAGAAAACTGCAATGCAGTTTAAAAAAGGGCTTAAGTTACAGCTAAGCTCAAACATTATTGCTTTTTCCAACACTTTCCATCATCTCTTTTTTTCCATATTCTAAATAAGGTTTTACTTATTTGGCTTTAAATAACAAATTATTTTTTAATAGCACCAGAGATGACATTTCTTTTCAGTACTCTCAAACTATTCTCCCAACTGTTTTTTTTTCTCCAAAATTAAACTCCCCTCTCTATTTATTCAATTCATTTCTGAAGAGCCAACACAGCCCTACTCTCACGATGGGATTTCTGCCACATAGAAACTTCCATTTTATTACAAACAATTACTAAGGAACTCAAAGGGAAAAAAAAGGCGTGACAGTGGAGTGCTAAAGTAAAAGCTGTGAGTCAGCCTCAGGTTTTTATACAACCACACTGCACACATTAATTTCCATTTTTATATTTGACCTCAGGTTACAAAAACGGGTGGCACACAAATTTATAGAGGTTTCATGCTAAGAAAATGTTCAAACACTGATAGCAAATTGTCAAATAATACCAAGTGTTGGTTAAAAGTTGAGGAGGAGGAGGAAATAAACTGGAGGGGTTATATTTAGTAAAAAATTCTGCCAACTCATGTCCAGCAGAACCATTGGAAGCACAAGTTGCCATGTTGCACAACTGGAAATAAAAAGAGTCATAATTGCAGTGTTCCTCAAAGGAATTAGCATGAAATAAGTATATGATCCAGAAAAGCGAAATGAGCTCGATTTAGCTTCAGATAAAAAGCTTTGTGAATGCAGCAATATTGTGAGTGTTATGCAAATGTGGCCAAATATCTTGTAAAGGGTTTTTTCCTCTAGAGGAATGCCTGGATATTTCAGAATTCAAAGCAGACCTCTGTGTAGCCCTTTATACAATACCTGAATTAAAGCAGCAGCTGTGTCTTTCCTACAGCTAATGCATCTTTAACTTAAATGTGCTTAAATACAAGCCCGGAACAGTAAAACATAAACACTGTGATAATTGTTCAGTAGCAAAATATGCACATGAGATTTTATCAGAAAAATCTAGCTAGGAAAAAATAAAAAAACTACCATAAAATTTCAGATCTGCCAAGCTAAAAATCAGAGATTCATGGAATGGTTTGGGTGGGAAGGGACCTTAAATCCATCCAGTTTGAGACATGGGCACCCTTGCCATGGGCAGGGACACCTTCTACTATCCCAGGCTGCTCCCAGCCCTGTCCAGCCTGGCTTTGGGCACTCCCAGGGATGGGGCAGCCACAGCTTCTCTGGGCAACCTGTGCCAGGGCCTGCCCACCCTCTCAGCCAGGAATTCCTTGAACATCCATCACCGTGTGCCCACAAAGTCAACACAAGACTCACAGGCGACGGAGGTGACGCTGGTGGGCAGGTTCTGCTGGAAGGGGTGCTGGTCCGCCTCGGGCTCCTCCGGCTCCGACAGGATGTGGTGCCCCGTGTGGGACAGGTACGTGACCTGCACCTGCTGCGCCGGCGGCGCCTTCAGCTTCTCCAGGCACTCTGAGTCCCGCCGCTCCTCCGACTGCATCCTCGGCCAGATCCGCTCCCTCCGCCACAGGATCAGCGCCACGCGGTCCCGGATGGACTTGGCAACTATCTTGAGATCGTTCTCATGGAAAAATCCCGAGTCAATCTACAGAGGAGGCACAGACTTAGCAAGGCCACGTGTGTGTGGATGTGCACACACACACACACACACACACACACACAGAGGCCACACTCACGTCACACACAAAGGCCACACGCGCACGTCACACACGCGCACGTCACACGCAGTCTCTCTCACACACGCGCACGTCACACGCAGTCTCTCTCACACACACGTCACACACAACACACGTCACACAAAGTCACACACAACACACGTCACACACACACGTCACACACACACGTCACACAGTCACAACACACGTCACACACACAATCTTACACAGTCACACACAACTCACGTCACACACACAGTCACACACACACACACATACGTCACACACATCACACATACACACATCACACACGTGTCACTCAAATCTCCTCCAAACAGACAAACCATCAAACAACTTGAATTTATATAAATTTATTCCTCACAAGAACAGGAACTTGCGAGTTTGATGAGGTCTTTTTAAATAAAACTTCTATCCCTAATACACTTTTTAAAAATCCAGTATGAATTTCGAAGACTTGAATGTGTATTGGCTCAATTTATTCACCACTTAACTCACACTGAGGAGAACAAGTTTAATGGCAGATGTGTTCCTCTTTTTTTTCCTTTTAACTCAAAAAGAATAGTCAAAGCAGGAAAAAGAATCTTTGAACAATGCAACTGGAGAGACTCAAACGGCCCCTAAATCTGAATTTATTGCCTTAACCTTTCCAGCACACACAGATTCCCAAACTCCTCTGCTTGGCAGCACAGCAAGTCATGAAGGACAAGATGTTAACAGAATTATGTCTCAAATTAACTTGTCTTAAATAGTGAAGTCAGTCAGTATTGATTGACTTTTATAAACAAAAAGCCTATCAGTGAGTCCAGTGCAGACTGTTCTCATTTGATGGAAAAGGGGATGAGGCTTCTCAAAACTCAACTGCTCAACAGATAAAATGGAAATTCATCTTTGTGCTATTTCTTTGCATAATCTCCTCCAGCGCAGGGTATGAATTTTCATTTAGTAATAACCTAATAGAGCTTTGCCTGTACTTCCTACCTTCTTAACATACATATTGAATGGATTTGGAAGCACTGGATGCATGGAGGAAATCTAGAGGCTTTCCTGCTTTGCCCTTGTCCAAACACAAGACAGTTGCACAGCTTAAATTTTCCCTGTTTAAAATTAACGGGGGCAAAACAGCTTCAAACACAGCTTCACTTTAATGCAGATGTGCCACTTCACAGTCCCCACTGGTTGGGAGAGCTGCCTTCAGGTCCCAAACCCACCAGAACATTCCAAGTTCATTTTGCCCACACCCTTTGGACAGGTGGGATTGCCTGACTACCAAAACCACACCAATAATAATCAATAAGTGCTTGTACTCAGGAGGTCTCCTGCATTCTTTTCTTCCACAGCAGATAAAGCAACAAACTGCTGAAAACACATGGCTTTGTGGTCCACAGTTCATAAGGACTAGAAAAGACATTTAGGAATAAACGTCCTCCTCTTCTGCCTCCACAACAGCCTCAAGTTTGAAAGCACTTCAGGGGCACTCACTTAGGTAACTATCAATTTAGAACACAGGTTCTAGAATTATTTGGGAAAGGATATCACTATAGTTTGGGCATGATCCTTTTAAATACGCTTTTTACAAGAATTATTTCCTCTTCAAAAGCAAACATCACAACTATGGACCAAGCAAGCTACAGAATTTCAAAATTCCAAGTATTTCCACCAACATTTAAATGCAAAATATAACAGTAGGTAACTGTACCAGGGCAACTTTTAAACTAAATAGTTCTGTAACAATACATAGCTGGAAAAATATTGGACCTACTGCAAAGTAACAACAAGCAGACAGAGGAGCCTGAATTCCTCCCACTAAATCTGGAGTAGAAGGTGATGATTCCCAGTAGAGCATGACCAAAAGGAGTGCCTCCTGAGCAGAACAGCAGTGGTGAGGACACCATTATTAAACGGGATCCCTTGGGATTTAGGTTATAATAGGAACATTTCTGCAAGCACGGGAAGTTCAGGCCCTTGGCTCTGTCCTTACTGACTGTGCCTCTGTGACTTCAGAACACCCAAACTGCAGTAAAGGCATCATTAAAATGTGAGTTCAAGAACAATGCAGTGAAACTGGAACACAGATTCTCTACAAAAACCCCACAAGTTACAAAGACACAGAAATTCAGCAAGTTAAAACTCATCTGTTAAAAAATCCAAAGCTTATTCCTAACTTGGTGAATCCAGTTTCCTATCAGTGTCTGGGGGTAGAGGGTGACTGACCACAGACCTTCCTCATCCACGTTCCTCCTATGGAACAGCACAGAAAAGATGGGAAAAAGAGTTCTGGAGAAGTCAGTGCAGAATATTTTGTGACTGAACTTCAGAACTCTTCTAATTTGTTTCAAGTTGCTGCCTGGAACTAAACAGATTCCAAACACATTTGAAAACATTTAACTGCTTAGAGGAACTGGCAAAAGAGTTCATAAAATATCAAAGTAGACCAGAGCTCTATGGTCCCTGAGCTATTTGAAATGTCATTTCAAGCATCTGCTTTCATACATGGCAAACAATTTGCTTCAGCCATTAGTTCTTCCTTCTTTACCACTTTCTTGCAGCATTCATTCCAAAATCAATGCAAAGTGCCTTAACTGGACACCTGGAATGGTTCAAGTGGAAGTTACTTTACCAGACTCATTCCTGCTGTCCTTTGAGATTTATGTACTACTTCATTTATATACATACATATATATACACATTTTTTTGCCAGGAGAAGTTTATTTACCATTTCTTGTGCAACATCGTCAGGAGTTTCCTTCTCCAGATCAAAGGTAAACTCAATGGCTCCGTTATCTTTGGGTTTTCCTTTCAGTTTCTTAGGATCTTCTACCCAGAGTCTTAAGGCAATAGAAGATTTCCTACCATGGTCTTCTTCTGCAAGTTCCACTCTTACCCCAGTATCTTCAGCAAAAAAGGCATGGCTTAATAAATCTTTAATTTCATATCTGCAAAGGATATAAGGAAGATTCAAATGCTGCAAGTCAAGGAATTTCAGAAAAGTCTGTTACAAGAAATTGCTGTGAAAGGTGGAAACATTTACAGTATGTTTGGTGTTCTCCCATAATGAATTTGTGTTCTTTTGGAAAAGACAAGGGATTTCCCATGTTGCTGAAAAGAAAATGCAAGTGAAAAAATGCTATTTCCATTTCCCAGCAATATTCATACACCACAAGCACATGAGAAATGCAGATCACAGCTTTGCTCTGCTTTTCTCAACTATCTGAGCCTACAGAGTACTAAAGAAGAGGTTCCCTTGGGTAAGTCAGTTGAGGTCCCTAAAAACCATATTTATGGAAAGACAGGAAGTGTTGAGCACCAGACAAACTGGAGGAGAGCAGTGAGAGATGAGGTTTTAACCCCAAATCTGGAAACAAGGCAGGTGTCTCCATACCCAGAGGCCAATGAAATGTGCTACAACAGCTTATGATGAATCAACCACCTCGACCTTCACCACATTGGATGCTCCAGGTAGAACCTTCTGAGGGAAATTTTATGGACTTCTGAGCCAGGAATTGCTACTAGAACACAGGCTCAGGTCCACAGTGATGCCTCCTGACCTCATCCTTTGGAGGTGAGGGGCTGAGACACCACAGAACTTACCCTGACATTGCGTGTCAGGTAAGCAGGAAATCATTTCCATTTGCACTCCTGTTCTGTGGTTTTTGCTGCACAGGGAGAAACAGAGACCAGAGCAAAAATCCACAACAGTTTTTAAATCCCTGCACACACATTATTTAATACAAAACTTGATCACTTGAAACAAACCTTTCTTCTTTATTTTTGCAGATGCACTCCCCAATTATCTCCTTAATTTCAGGATCAGTGACTTTCTCAAAGCTTGCTGGCTTTATACCCTGAAAGGATAGAGAAAAACAATCTAGTTTGAAAAAAATTACATAGTATTTCTTAATTAAGCACATTTCTCCTGCATTTTACAGTTAATTCAACCCTTGGAGTAATTAACATTTTTAAGTTGTTAGTCTTAAAGCAAAACTGAGTTTAAGATTGAGGGCTAGTGTATTTCTAAGTACTATTGCACTTCAGAACTAGTACACTGGTTTACATGAACTCAGCCACACACAGGGCAAGGATCTCTTTTTCTTCACCATCCTTTGCAAATTTGAGCTTTATATCCTGTGGACCCTGAAGTGAATATTCAAGAAACAGCAAATTTTAGATTTCCAAAGTAACCATTTTCTGAACTTATCCCTTTTATGTTTTTGCCTTAACTCTCAGAACACTAAATGAATAAAGACAAATAACCATGTTTTAATTCAGAGAGCCAGTGCTGAGAATGAGTCAAAATACCTTGGAATATTCCATATTCCTGTTTCCCACAAACCTTTCCCTTTTCTATGACCCAAACACTCTCCAACACCTCACTCCTAGTAAAAAATTAAAAATCAACCCTAAAACTAAAGCAGTGAATCAAGAGAATATGTCCAACAGCTCTATGTTGCTCTTGAATTTCCCAGGATATTGCTAGAATCCCATTGGAATGCGTGGCAGAGCAGGTGCAACCTATAAATCAAGTTAAATCTTTGCCAAATGTTAACATTTTTCTGGGAATAATCCTAGATTTGGAACAGCAACCTCTGAGGGTGGTTTTTCAAGGAGAAAATCCAACTGCTCATTCCAAGAGGAAACCTGGAGAGCCTGAATCCATGTCCAGGCACTGGGAGCACTGTAGGTGCAACAGGGACATTTTGTATTTCTTTAAGGTTAGGTGGGATCGTGTCAAGAAGATGGAGAGGATTTAAAAGGGACACACATACACAGTCCTGGGACAGACATAGGTCAGGTCTCCCTATTTTCTAGTATTTCAGGACCAAGATTTTAACTCAGGGCATGGAGCCTGGATAAAATAACACATAATACAGAATCATAGAATCATAGAATGGATTGGGTTGGAAAAGACCTCCGAGATCATCAACTCCAACCCTTGGGCCAACTCCAGTCCCTTTACCACATCATGGCACTCAGTGCCACGGCCAAGCTCACTTGAAAAACCTCCAGGGATGGGGAATCCACCCCCTCTCTGGGCAGCCCATTCCAATCCCTCAGCACTCTCTCTGCAAAGAAGTTTTTTCTGCTCTCCAACTTCAATTTCCCCTGGCAGAGCTTGAGCCCCCCGTGCCCCCTTGTCCTATTGCTGAGTGCCTGGCAGAAGAGACCAACCCCCACCTGGCCACAACTTCCCTTCAGGCACTTCCAGACAGTGCTGAGGTCACCTCTCGGCCTCCTCTTCTCCAGCACAAACACCCCCAGCTCCCTCAGCCTCTCCCCACAGGTCTAACATATATCTTACCAACATAAGGAGAGACTGTAAGGGCAGAGGTGTGTGAGCTCTCAGGCAAAGTAAGTCCATATATTCTGCACACATAACCAAAATATACCAAAAAACCCTGCTGGGGAACACCTGGGCAGTTGGCAGAGATGTGGGGCTGTGTGTTCCCAAAGCCCAGGGTGATGATCTCCTCTGACTGCAGGTTGTGGACAAGAAGGATGGGATGTCCCATCAGGAACAGCCATGGTTTCCAGCCAGGCCACCCCAGCACTCTCCTGCCAAAGGATGTCAGAGCAACTCCCAGCCCCAAAATCTGGGACACTGGAAACTCCTCCCATGAGCCCAGCAGGAGGTTTCCTGTCACTGCCCTCCATATTTGTGAGGTCCAGCTTTAAATCACATGAGAATTGATTCCCTTCCAAAAACACACTGACATCTCCACTTAGTAAAACCAAGATGTGTATGGACGAAAATCTGATCAAACCAAGATGCGTATGGATGAAAATTTGACCAAATTAGGTTGAGAACAGCTTATGCAGTTGGACCCTATCACTTAAAGGCCCAAATATTTCCAATGAAGTCAATAAGCAGAACAAAAAGCAAACACAGTTTCCTTTATCTAAAAGACCCAGAACGTGATTAAGCACATAAGTGAATGGGAATTGGACATTTAACTCCATTCAAATCCTTTTAAAGTTTACCCTGAAATAACAGTAAATAATAGCTCTTGCAGTGGCAGATAAGGTGCCCTGCAGAGTTTGATTTTTGGCTCACCCAATGCTGCCTTGAATTAAAAAAAAGGATTAAAAGTATTTCAAAGAGTGACTGTGAGTAATTCATTGAATTAAGTCTTAAATAAAATCTATGGGTGAGTTTCTGTGAGGGCTGGCAGCTCTCTGAGAATTTCTGAATATTCCAGCATCAGATTATACTTTTTGTATTTTTATGGACATTCTGTTGCCATTCAAACATCAGATTCTACTTCAAAATTTATTTATTAATTTCAGGCCAACCACTACTTCTTTTTTGTCTTAAAAGTCTAGACAACATGTCATTCATAAATTTTGATTAAAATTATAATAAAAATACAGAACAATCACACAAAGACCCAGCTCCCCAGTTTTTCCTCAGCAGAAAGCTGTGGAGATCCAGAAAATCTCATTCTTGTGGGAACAAACCAAACTAATCTGTACACGTGGCAGGCTGGCTGTGACCCACTAAAAAAGAATTATTTGCTTAAGCAAACCTAAATCTTACTTAGGAGATGAGGGTTGAAATTTTGTGTATTAGAAAAATGTGTCAAAAGGCACTGAGTGCCCAGCCTGCCTCCATCCCTCTTAGGAGAGCTCTGCCACCTGAATTAGAAATGAAAGAAAACAAAACACCACTAAAAGGCAGTTAACAGGACTGCTCTGCACCCTAATTCACCCTATAGCTACAGGAGCATAATCTGTTCTCCAACAAGGAGGAGCTGGAAGAAATTTTTGATAATTCAAAACAGAAAAGCAGGATAAATCATCCTCTGAACACTCCACTTTTGCTATAGGAAAACATTGATTTCCATCTTTTTGCTGTGATGCTCCTCAGGAACTGAGGGTAATAAACACCTAATAAAGGCTCAGTGGCTTCAAGCTGAAGAAAGGCAGGTTTACAGTAGATATAAGGAAGGAATCCTTCCCTGTGTGGGTGGGCAGGCCCTGGCACAGGTGCCCAGAGAAGCTGTGGCTGCCCCATGCCTGGGAGTGTCCAAGGCCAGGTTGGATGGGGCTTGGAGCACCCTGGGCTGGTGGGAGGTGTCCCTGCCCTTGGCAGGGGGATTGGATCCAGAGGGACATTAAGGTCCCTTCCAACCCAAACCATTCCATGAGTCTATGAAAGACCATCAGCTGCTACAGCTTAATGTTTACCCCACAAACATGTATTGTTTAAAAGGGGGTGGGGGTACACACGACACCCACATATCCCAAAAAAAAAAAAAAAACCAACAAAACAACAAAGCAGTAGAGGCAACTTAGACCACACCACCTGCAGAGCTTCCACCTGCCTAGAGAACTTACTGCTCACGTCTATGCTTTCAAGGGAACCTGCCAACTGCTTTTTACAATTTTTATAAGCATTTCATGGCTATCTTAACACAAACTGAACATATGAGAGACAGAAACACTATCAGGCATATCACAGTTTCTCCAAATTTAATTTTCTTTTACAGAGTTCACAAGCAATCTTCAAGTGCATGGCTTGAACTCTGACATGACTGGGATGGAGCAGGGAGGGACATGTTTGACATCTGGGAATTAGGTCTGCCTGAAAACAGATCCCTAGTGACAGATTCCCAGTACTGATGTTACAAATTGCTTCCACCAAAAAACAAAATAGCAGCTCTTCCAACAACACTTTATTTTCACCATCTTCTGAAGGAACACCAACTCCTCTCCGAACATCCACTGTGTTCATGTGCTGAACAGCTAAGCTATGAATAGATGACTAAAACAAACAAGGACAAAACATGGAGAGAGGAGGACTGAAGAGCTGCTTTGCCAAAGTGTTTTCTCCCTGCCCATATGCTACAGGATGCTTTTGTTCCTTACTCTTCATTAAACTCTCCAAGGCCATGTTGCTGGGATGCTGCAAGCCCTCCCCGCTGCCTCCTGACAATGAAGGGGGCTTCTATTTGCCATCAAAGGACTCATCTCATTCATTTAAACAAAAGCCATCTGTCTTCCCTGAACATTCCCAAAGAAACATGGCACCAAAACTCCAAATGTATTAGCTAAGAAATTATCCATGCCAGTTTGAAAGCTGTGGAGTCTCTTGCAAAGTAAGCTCAATACCAGCACGTCAAAGGCAGGGCTGGCTAGGGATAATTTCATACACAGGATAATTTCATACAATTCATACAAATATCCTGCATAAGGATAATTTCATACAAATTCTTAAAGTGTTAAAATATATATACACATATATATAATGCAAGAGGAAAATGAGAGATCAAATATTTTCCCTTTTGAGAATTTCTCTGTCTCAAACAGGATGATTTCTTCTGAACCCCTCACCACCCCTTATCCCCACCACCTTTCTGAAGAAATTAGATTTGCAATCCATGGCCCCCCAGTATAAGGAGGCTGACTCTGCAGCCAGGCACATATAGGACATTACAGCTGGAACCTCCATGCTGGGGGAAAAAACATGCTGCTTGTTTTACAGAGGTCTAAAAACAGCTGCTTGCTATTTTCCATCAGCAGAGCACACTTTGGGAGAGCAGCACGTGATGCTCTGCAAGGTACACAGTGAATGCCACACAAGTCAACAGCAGGTCTGATCCATGTCAGTCAGGAATTTCTCCAGGGGCTCTCCTGCCCCCCAGAAGGTGCCCTTCCATCCCTAAGGACACCCTGCTCTGGGCTAACACTCCACCTTCTACATGAAGGTAAGTCTCCAGGTTCATGTCATTCCTGAAAAAAGGAAAAGACCTTCTGCCAAAAAAGCCGAAGCCATGTTTCCAAGTGAAACTGCACCCTGGCACACGCTCTCTGAAGTCACTGAAATGAAGGTAAAGCTCCCAGTTTTACCAGGATATTGCAGCACAACGTCACAGTGTGCAATTATAAACTCATCTGTTTCACTCCAGAATGGTGCTCCATCTTCATGTGTATCTAAGAGGATTTCCTGACGGTCTAAGACGATCTCCAAACCACACCAGAAGTCCATGCAGTGACATTCACAGCATTATCTGCCTGTTGTGGCTGTGCCACTGCCACAGCATTTATTCTGTGTGAGCAATGTGGCCTCACAGCCTGTGGGTGCTGAGAAAACCCCAGGTACATTGATAAAAACAAACAATACGAGACCTTTAATGCAAACCTGAACATTATATCCATGTGGGTTGTTTTGAAGCACAGGTTTGTGCTGCTAAAGGCAAAGAGGTGGCTGAGAAATCCTGGGAGATGCAGCTGCTCTGCTGTGCATTCTGCAGCACATCCCTAAGAAAACACTGGGCCAGAGCTGCCTGGGAAGGTCACAGACGCTGATGTTTCATCACTATTGTCTACATCAAAATCACTTGGCAGAATGATTAAACACAAAAAAAATCTGAGTAAGTAAAACCATCAAGTTATGCATGAAAAATGAGATTACGGCATCAGAACGAAGGGCACTGCAAATATGCTGACCAGGAAATCACTTCAAAGTGAAGTGTGGT
Source organism: Sakesphorus luctuosus (assembly GCA_013396695.1). Lineage (NCBI taxonomy): Eukaryota > Metazoa > Chordata > Aves > Passeriformes > Thamnophilidae > Sakesphorus > Sakesphorus luctuosus. Next base: position 110,688 of record VWZD01011792.1, read on the forward strand.
AAATGTGGCTTGGCCCTGCTGCTTGGGAAAGATGTATTTTCTATTTATGGTACAAATCTGTTTTTTTTATGTTTACACTCCATCATTCAGGCTGAAAGGGCAGAGGGAGGTGACAAGTCAGAACAGTCTGGCAGAGAAATGACCCCTTCTACATATTTCCAAACATGACTACCACTATCCTGGACACCTACATACAGTCACACATACAGGAGAACACGGGTGCAAAAAAAACCCCCAGCAATTAAGCCAGGAGAATATGGTCAGGCAGAATAAAAGGCCATTGAAATAAATGAAGTATAATAATTTTACACTACAGCCATGCAGAATGTGGTGTATCCTGAAATAGTAATGTCTCAGAAGGGTAATGTTTCTATTTTCTACACCAATAAGGACTACCAAAGTGTGTGACTCCAGGTGTGCCTTACATCCCACCCTACCTGCAGTGGGGGTTTAGTGTAGTGTTAGGACACAGAGTAGGAACTATTAAAAAGCATATCACAGAGGCCATCCCAAATTATGCCTGGCCTGTGCTGGGCAGTGGAGGAAACCTCAGCCCAGTGGGACTGAAGGTGGTGTAAAAATTTTGTTGGTTATTGCTCTTTGATGCCAATTGCAGCCAGCAATTCCAACCCCTTCAGATTCCATCAGCACCTCCAGTGGTAGGCACAGCAACACCGAGCCCAAGGCAGCAAAGAAGAGTTATCTTATTTTATACTTTTTAAATAAAAGCATCAGGCAGCCAGACACACAATCACATTTTTACAATGCATTGGCTCTCTATTTAAAACACTAAAAATAGTGTTTACATTTCTGGTGCAAAGGAGCTCATCTTCATAAAAAAGTGAGGAAATTTCTCAGTGAGAGTCTGCAGCATTCGGGGGGCTCTGCATCCACCCAAGAAAGTCAGAGCCACCTTCTGCTCTAGTGGGAGCCCCAAATCTAATCTGATACTGGAAGAAAACAGCCTGATTCAGCCTCTTGGGTTTAGCCTACACTCCTTTCCTAGACTATAAAGCTCAGGGCTTGCACAACCTGCTGTGTGACAAAAGGTAACTCTTCATCCAAAAGTGATTTTAGAGTTCCTGGCTGCCCCAGCTCAGGGCAGACCCCACTGCATGGTGTTGGCTCAGGACCCCACACCCCCAACTTCTACACCTCCACCTCCACCTCCACCTCCTCCTCCTCCTCCTCAGTGTCCCTCGGCCCCCACAGCGCCGCAGGGCGACTCACGCGGGTCGCAGCAGGTCCCTTGCTGTCACCAGCCCTCCTGCGGATGCAGCTCCTCTAGAGAAGCTGCTGAGCCCACCAGAAGGTTCCTCCTGGGACAGAGGATCTCCCACAGGACAGGAGGCTCCTCCTGCACCCTCACCCCAGAGGTCCACCCCCTGCTCCTCCTTCCTGGCTGACAGTTGTTCAGCTCATGGCATTTGACAGGGCTTTCTCCACTCCACACGGAGCTGCTTAACCCTTTCCTTGGAACAGGAATGCCAGTTTTCCCATCTGAGGAATGCTGGTGCCTTGCTTGCACTGCTACTGCCCCAAATTTAGCTGAAAACCACAGTAAATGCATCCTCCATGCCAGAATCTGACATTTTTGGGTTCAAAAATACCCGTTACAGTGACCTTTCAACAGCTTCTCTGCCATTATTTGTTCTTCATGATAAGCTTCATCTCCCACCTCTCTAAAGCTGCTGGTATAGGGCCAGTTCTACAAAGTTGTCATAATTTACCATGGGATCCTCAGCTGTGCAAAGGTTACTGCCACAGAAAATGAGTTGGCTCAGGCTTCCATCAGTGTTTTTTAAAAAAAAGGGTACTTAAGTCTGCAAATTGAAATATAACATCTAATTAGGAATCTTCTGACTAATCATTATTCTTTGCCATCTTGGATATTGCTTCGATAAGCAAGGCTTAGGAGCCTTGCAAAGTCTTAATCACTAATATTCCAGATGGCTAAAGGGTGTACACAGAGCTTCTCTGGGTACATGGAGCAATGAAGAGGTGGATGTTCTCCATGGCTCCAGATGCACACACACATTCCCAGTAACACCAGTTAACCACAGCAGCAGCTCTGTGGTCATGGTGGGTACCAAACTGGCATCACATGCAAGTGGAAAAGGCTCCAGAGTCCAAAATCATAGAATCACAGAATCATAGAACGGATTGGGTTGGAAAAGACCTCCAAGATCATCAAGTCCAACCCTTGGGCCAACTCCAGTCCCTTTACCACATCATGGCACTCAGTGCCACGGCCAAGCTCACTTTAAAAACCGCCAGGGATGGGGAATCCACCCCCTCTCTGGGCAGCCCATTCCAATGCTGAGTAGAAGAGCCTCTTGTAGCCACCCTGTGAAGCTCCAGAGTCCAAGGAGGTGTCCCCTAAGCTGCCCACACAGATGGCATTTCGAGCACACCTGAAGGACCACACACTGCAACAGAGCCAACAACCCCTGTGCCAAAGTACACTGTGATAAAGCACCAGGGAATAACAGTCTGGAATAACAATGTGGAACAACTAGCTATACAATCATGGAATGGTTTGGGTTGGAAGGGACCTTAAAGAGAATGTCATTCCAACCTCCCTGCCATGGGCAGAGACATCTTCTACTAGATCAGGCTGCTCCAACCCTGTCCAACCTGGTCTTGAATAGCAAGGATTCAGGCAAGGAGCTCCCCTGAGCCTTCAGACCTGTTCCATGACTGTGAGAAGCTGCAGCCCACGGTGTGGTGCAGAGTGTGGTCAGCAGCCAGCAATCCATGGCTGCAAACATGCACCTCCCTGTCACACCATAGGGAGCTGCTCCAGCCACAGGGATAAAGCTGAGCAGTTTATGATGTCTTCTGTTTTTAAAATTATTCCTGAGTAGGTCTGTGTTGAAAGCAACACTCTAAGAAGAGCTGAACTACCGGGCATTGGTTCATTGGGAAAGATTCAGCTGCGCCAAACTACAAATGTCAGCTTCACAGCTTACCCAAAAATGAGATACAGCTCCTTGGATCTGGCTTCCTGCTCCCAGAAAGTCATGGCATCTCCCTCATATCCAGCAGGAACACTCCCTTGTGTCTGATGATACTGACATTAAGTTTTAAACACATACACCTCCTTCTGAGCAGTCTGAATTCTCTGTCTCCCCCCAGGTCAGCATCATCCCAACTGGAGAGCACAGCAAGCTACAAGAGCACCAACTTCTCAGTATCCCAGGTCCAGTGGTGGGAAAAGACAATACAAACTATACCCATAAAATTACATTGCACTAAACCACCATCTGGTGAGTGTTTGGTATCTGTTGACACCATCTCTACACCCAGTGTGAGGGATCAGCACACAGCAAACCACAAATGCAGTTCTGACCTGGAGCAGTGTTTGCTGCAGGATTTCACAGCGTCACATCTCAGAGATTCATAGAATGGTTTGGGTTGGAAGAGGCCTTTAAAGGCCATCCAGTCCATTCCCAACCCCCTGCAAGGAGCAAGGACATCTTCCACTACACCAGTTGCTCAGAGAGCCCAGTCCAACCCGGCCTGGAGTACCTCCAGGGATGGTGCATCCACCACCTCTCTGGGCAACCTGTGCCCAGGTTTCACAACCTCAACATAAAAAATTTATTCTAGTCTGACTCCCTAAACCTCTTGGAGAACGCAAATGGTCTCAAACACCTTTCAAAATCAACCAGTTATTACTCAATTTAATTTGGGAAGATTTTTGCTCATAACAAGCAGATAAAAGGCACAGAAACTAATTCTGACACCCCACTTTGGAGTCTGAGCGATGGGTCTGCTCAATGTATCTCCTCTACCATCCAAGACACGAATCTGAAGCTAATCTTTGCCAATTTTAGTGCAGCTTTCTCCTAAGGATTACCCATGTCCCATCTCAAGTGTGCAGATCTGCTGATGCACCAGGGCCAAACCACATAGCTCATCCTCTTTGGTAGCAACAAGATGGAAAGAACTGCTTGGGAGAATCTTTGCCAAACCAGTCTGTGTGAGGTAGTCTACCTTGAAGAACACCTCCTGCACCCCTTGGTTTCACTCAACCAAGTAGCACAGAGCAAAACCACCACTGCCAAAGCCTTTGGCAAGTCCCATTTCTCTGCAGTTCATGATTTGTAATCCGAGAGCATCTTACAGACTCAGGAATTTCCTCAGGCATTCATAGAATCACAGAATCATAGAATCGATTGGGTTGGAAAAGACCTCCCAGATCATGAAGTCCAACCCTTGGGCCAACTCCAGTCCCTTTACCACATCATGGCACTCAGTGCCATGGCCAAGCTCACTTGAAAAACCTCCAGGGATGGGGAATCCACCCCCTCTCTGGGCAGCCCATTCCAATGCCTGAGCACTCTCTCTGCAAAGAAGTTTTTTCTGATACCCAACCTAAATTTCCCCTGGCAGAGCTTGAGCCCCCCGTGCCCCCTTGTCCTATTGCTGAGTGCCTGGGAGAAGAGACCAACCCCCACCTGGCCACAGCTTCCCTTCAGGGAGTTCCAGACAGTGCTGAGGTCGCAGCACCGCTCACGTAGACAAACATTTATCATCTGAAGTGAGAACGTTGGAGAGGGGATTTTAACCAGTGCAGACATTACTTTAGACTGACTTCTCCTCCAGCTTAACCACATTGAAAATGCAGCAAACCCATTACCCCTTGCTGCCTGGGGATACCAGACCTTGCAGAGTTCCCAAATGAAGATCTGAAGCTCCTCTGGCTGACTCCAAAAGTAGATATTGCTATCTTTTCCCTTTTGTACCTTCAGAGAATTTACTATACATAAAACCAGAGAGAATCTGTGCTGGAAATCTGAATTAAACACCCTCCATCATATAAACAGGCATTTAGGTTGTAGCCTAAAAGATAGTCCTTTTAGCTTTGTGGGAAGTTTCACAGATCACAGAAACCAAGAATGGCTCCAAACTCTGCCATGTGCAGGGACACCTCCCACTAGACCAGGTTGTCCCAAGGCCCTGTCCAAGTTGGTCTTGGGACACTCCCAGGGCTGGGGCTTCCACAATTTGTCTGGGGACTTGGGTGATGGCTTTGAAGTGGAGGGAGGGAGATTTAGATTAGAAAATAGGAAGCCACATGTTGCTATGAGAGCAGTGAGGTGCTGGAGCAGACTGCCCACAGACGCTGTGAATATCAACCTGAAAAGTCCTCATTTAGAGAACAAGCCCAGAGTGAAGACTTTTCCCTGCTCATTTTCCCCAAGTTTTATGTATTTGTGGCTGATGGAGATAAAATCAGTGAAAAAGATCATTGAAAATATTTGATGTAACTTCACCAGTCAGACACAACCATGGAATTATAAACTTACACATGAACCTGCAACAGGTTTGTGTCCCTCAGAGCTCAGACACCTCAACTTGTACAATATAGCACTCCCATCAAAACACACCTTGAAACCTTCACATGCCAAGATCCAACCCAAACTAAGGCCAGGTACTCACACAGGTTACTTTTCGGTAAATTTGAGCAGCATTCTGGCATTCTGAGTAAGGGTATTCTGAGGTAGCCATTTCCAACATGCACATTCCAAACGCGTAGACATCCACGGATTCATCGTAGTGTTCCTCATACATTTCTGGAGCCATGAATTCCGGTGTACCTACACACACACACACACAAAGAGAAGGTCCATTGGTCACAGGAGTCTCCATGGCTTTAACCACAAGCTTTTCCACCTGTAACAAGTGTGCCCACTATTACTGTGCGTGGGTGCATGCAGGATTATTTCAAAAGAGCTGCAGCATCCTCCAGGGCAGAAATCCAAAGTCAACACACACATTCACATGCAGGTGGCTTGCTGGTCCTAATCCAAAGGCAGAAGGGGAGGGTGGAGGGGAAAAGCAAATTACAGAAAAAAAGGACTAAAATTTCAAAACTGAACAAGAAAATGAGGTCTGGCTCATTGCCTGCCCATACTGGAAGTGATAGAATGCTTTCTGCCTGGGTGGAGAGAGGGATGTGTACAGGCTTGGAGATGGAAAAAGGGGAGAGGAAGTAAGAACCTTCACTCTTGTTTTTTATCAATGCAAATTTGCATGGTTTTGTTTCCTCCAGAGATACAGAGCAACCACGGGCAGACAGACAGCACTTTGAAAGCCAGTAGTACCAGAAATCACCTACAGAGTCATGCACAAAACATCAAACCTAATTCTGTCACTGGTTTAGTGGGACAAATCAATGAGGCTACTCATGGAATAAGGTCCTATTCAACAGGGCTTAGGGTGTCAGAAATCTGATGCAACTGGTAAATACAAAGTGAGGCTCTGTACTCGTGGCTTCCTCACAGGAGCTGTGGCTTTGGGACGAGCAGCAACTTAAAACACCTGCAACATTTGCTCAGCAAACTACTCTGAAAGGCCTGGGCTTATAAAGCTGGATGGAAAACTATTAACAGCTGGGTAATTTATTCCAGGAATGATATCTCACACTGTAATTCATGTTCAGGAGTCATGACTAGTTTATTTCTTTTTTATATGTAGAAAAGATGAAGAAAGAGAGAGCAATGCAGTTGTGTGTTGTGGGAGAGGAGCAGCAATCTGTCAGGGTGCCAAAAGGAGTGTGGGAAGTCTTGGACCACGAGAAGGACCCAGACAAACTCTGCCTGCCCAGCCTCAGCACCCAAACTGCCCCCAGTCCCAGCAGACATCACCAGTGCTTTGTTATGACAACCCTACATCAGCAGCAAAAGCACAATTGTAATTAAAGTAACATATAATGAGAAGAAACACTTCTTGCATATAGAATCATGGACTGTTTTGGATTGGAAGGGACCTTAAAGCTCATCTCATTCCAATCCCCCTGCCACGAGCAGAGACACCTTCCTAGCCCAGGCTGCCCCAAGCCCTGTCCAGCCTGGCCTTGAACACTTCCAGGGATGGGAATTCCACAGCTTATTTGGGGCAACAACTTGGAGCAACCTAGTCTAGATGGAAGGTGTCCCTACCCATGGCAGGGGGTGAAACAAGACGAGCTTTAAGGTCCCTTTCAATCCAAAACATTCTGTGACTCCAGGATTCTATGACTTGTCCTAAACTTTTCTTTTCACAAAGGACAACTCCCAAAATTAGGGTCTGTCATTAAAAACTCTGCTTTTGCACATCTTCTGAAGTAGACTCAGCCTAACTCACAAAACAAGCCTCAGCACAAGTGTTTCCCTAAAATTCATCTTGCAAAATTTAGGATTGATCTCTTCCCTTGTTTATGCCCCTTTCACATCAAAGCCGTGGTAAATCAGCTGGACCTGCGTCATGGGAGCTCAGCTTAGTGCCTGCCCTCTGGGTGTTCCTCCCAGCTGTCACCCAGGCAGAGGTGCTGCTCAGAAAGGGTTAACAGCTGCCACAGGGAATGGGGTTGGAGCTGCTGCCTGGGTTAGATGGAACACGACTCAGCAGCAGGAGTGAAGCTCATGAATTACAGAGCATTTAAAGCAAATCTGAAAACACGATAGCAATAGTCTAAGCAGCAAATGGAATTCTTGACACTGTTCCAAAACAGCACAAAAATGACATTTTCCTCCATTCCTTGGTGTGGGAAGGAATAAATCCAAGTACCCTTCAACGACACAGACCACCTACACGTAAAGCTGCTCAGCATCCCCTGAGCTCCTCCTGGCAGGTCCAGCCTTGCCCTGGCTCAGCTCCCACAGGGACACTGCAAGGTCAGGGCAGCACCAGCGAGGGCACAGACACAGCAAGGGAGGAACTGGACCCCAGCCATGCTGGCTGCATCCCTGCAATCCAATGTAAAACTGCAGTACTAATATGCCTTTAAAGCTACTACCCCTGCAGAGGGGGCAGAATTACTCATCACCAGTGATTCCAAGCCTTCCTGATTCTCTCCTTGGAGCAGCACTACTCATGAGAATTACAAGCTCAGTTTTATTGCCAAAATGAATGCAACCACTTTGCCAGCATCCTGCAGCCCTACCCAATTCCTCTCAGACATGAGTGTACTTCAATGGTGGTGTGTGCACAACTGATTTTACAAAAACTTATAGTGGAATTACTGCTATTCTTCCCAATATTGGCATTACTAATATTACTCCTTGTATTGGTGCTACTGATACTCTTCCCAGCACAGGTATTACTGAAATTATTCCCAGTATTGGTACTACTGGAATTATTCACACTACTGGTTATTACTGGTATTATTCCCAATTATTGGTATTACCAGTTTTATTCCCAATATTGGTATTACTTATATTATTCCCAGTATTGTTATTACTAATATTATTCCACTATGCCCCATGGAGAATTGTTATCCTGCAAAAAAATTAGCTGAACAAATCCTGACTCTCAACAGAAAAAACACAACCAATTATTAGAAGTTAAAAACTAGAGAAACTTAACAAATATAAACCAACATGACCTCACAAAATCAATGAGGTCAAGCAGATCCAGAGCAGCCAAGCACATTCAGAAAATTTCTATCTTTTTGACTTCAGTGATACTGGGCTCCCTAAGCATTAAGGACAACACTTTAGTGCAAGTAATGGGAAATAATTATACAAGAATTATGATATTTGAAAATTTGAGATGCTAAAATAATTGTTTAACCAACTAATGCCTGAAAGATAAGGTGCTATTTTCATATCTAGTCACGGACCAGTGGCTGTGACTATCACTTTGCCAACTCTTCTTGCCTAGAATCTAATTTCCATTTAAATTGTAAGCTGAAATATGACTACACGCATGGCAACTCCCCCTCCCCTCCCAGCAGCATTCCTCAGGAATTTGCAGCTTCCCAGAACCATCTCTACAGGTCCAGGAGATTGGATACAGAAGCTTGGGTGGAAAAGACAAACTGAGAATTCAGGAAAACATTACTTTTGCACCCAAAACACTAAGTGTAACTTTTGCAAGGGAAGGATGTCCTTCAACAGTCCCTTGGAAAATGTACTACAAGTTGAAGCAAACCCCAGATCTAACACTTCTCACGTGGGCACCACCTCAGGGCATTGAATATGGCACATCACACAATCACAGAATCACAGGATAGTTTGGGTTGGAAGGGACCTTAAAGCCCACGTAGATCCAAACCCCTGCCCAGGGCAGGGACACCTTGTACTATCCCAGGCTGCTCCAAGCCCCGACCAGCCTGGCCTTGGACACTTCCAGGGATGGGGCAGCCACAGGTTCTCTGGACAACCACCCCCACAGGGAAAAATTCTTGTAGGTCCCTTAAGGTACTGAAAGAAATTCCAAGTGAAAATTCCTTTACATTTTGTACCTACTGAATTTTTTTTTAGTAACTTGCAGACCTGGTTTCAGCAGACCCTGCCAGGCCAGTGTGGGCAAGGCGAGAGCTGCAGCCTCAGCCTGTCCTGTGGCCGCCCCAGCACTGGGATATCACATTCCAGCCAGCCCAGCTCCCCACAACCTCCCTGGAGAGGAGAAAGGCACCACAGCCTCTCCCTTCAGCAACAGCAACCAGCCCCATTCCAGCATCACTGCAGGCATAAGACCTGCCAGGGCTTTCCCGAACTCCTGCAGCACCCCCTGCCAGGGAGAGTACAGGGCATCCTTCCTCCTCCCTGTCCTTCTGGTTCTCCCTCCAAGCAGACACTGAGCCTGTTCCCAAAGGAGGATGCACACGAGCTGCTGAACCCTTGCTGCTCCTTCTGAAGGATTTGTGGATACCAAGTAATAGTCCATTTAAAGATCCAAGGAAAAAGTGTTACCACTGTGATAGAGGACGAAGGAGAGGAGGAGGTTATGATACCAAAAGCTGATGATTCCCATTTTTATAGTGGTACAAAGGCAACAGTCCCAAACACACTTTAACCTTTACTACCAACCTAAAAGTGCAAAACCACTAATGCAAAAGGGGAAAGGAAGGTACTAAACAGACAGCCACGACACTGATGGAGAGAAGCCAAGGAGGAAAGGAGCATTACCTATTACACTTTTGGCAAACGAAGCTCTCTTGAGGGTTGCCAGACCCAAGTCTCCTATTTTCACAGATCCAGTTGGTCCAGTAATAAAAATATTGTCACATTTCAAGTCTCTGTGAATTATTGGTGGAGTTCTTGTGTGCAAGAAGAGAAGACCCTTCAGGATTTGCCGGCACCAACTCCGCAGGACTTTTGGTTTCATCACTTTAAATCTCTTCAGATACCTAAAGCACAAACATGCACACAAGTGGGTATAAAGGAAATGAAAACATTTTATTAGAGATTTGAGGGGCTTAACAGCTGAAACTCCATTATGGATAAAAGCCCCTTATTAGATGCCATAATAGCAGCACAGAAATATCCCCAAATTGGAAGAAATAGATCTTCTCAAAGCAGGAATTAGAGCATTCATTTTTGGGGAGGAAGATAATAAGCATTTTTGGTGCAAATACAACCAAATATTTGCAAGTCTAATAGTTCAGCAATTCATTTCATGCAGAGAACAGCTTTAGAACATGTTCATATACTCAAATCAGAACAATACTGAAGTTTAATTTTAACCACAAGACTTTGACCCCTGTACCATGCACCTGCAGTTCTTTCCATTTACCTGAAGCACTGATTGGGAGGGGACATTTGGGGAGGATGTAGGACCTGCTAATGCACTGGCAGAGGAGCACACTGGCTGAGTACTGCTCCCATTGGGGCTGAAAATCTGTTCCAGAATTCATGCCAACTGCTTTATATCAACCTTAACAAGACTGTCAGTACCAGAAGCTATTAATTAATATTGCTTTGGAGATAACCTAAAGCACCTTCAGCTTCTAAACGAGGTGCTACCATTCAAGTGCTCTTCCACCTGAATTTCCTAACAAAACATGCAAATACAAGCACAAAAGCCAGCACAAAACACACCCTGACAAACGCAAACGTCACAGGAGGAAGATGAAACACGCCAGAGAACAGCTCCGAGTTGCATAACCCAGACAGGGCAGCAGGAGAGAGAGATGGAGGCCAAAATCCTGCCTGTCACACCACTGCGGTTCACATGCAGGGACAAATGACAGACACCAGAGAAAAGCTCCATTCTTTTTGCTTTTATCTGGAGATGGCTTTTTTCAGCACAGGAAAGTAGGATTTTGCTATAAATTCCCAGAGCTATTCTTAGCCCCTCGCCGGGAGCGCAGCACTTACGTCTTCAGCGTTCCAGAGGTCATCAGCTCGGTAACCAGCACGATGCACCGCTTGCCTTTCGCACAGGATTCCCAGAAATCATAAAACCTCACGATGTTTGGGTGCTGGAGGCCTTTCAACATTTCTGCTTCCTCTTTAAATCTCTGCCTCTCCACTTTTGTGAGTTTTCTGTCCTGTAAGCCAAAAAGGAGACATTATTAGCAGTGACGGACAAAAATAAAGGGGACGCATTGCCAGGGCATTCAGAATTGTAGATTTGTTTTATGCTTTTGTCAAGAGCAATTATAAAAAGCTTTTATGTAAGAGATGAGCAGCGAGGATGAACTGGGGCACTCGCCCTAAATCCAGTGTCAAGAAGACAAAGAGGAGCCTGTGCTGTGCCATGCTCATGGACAGCACTAATATTTCAGGCACCATGAACACACCCGTGGCCTGACAGATCAACCCTCAGCTATTTCTTCATGTTCGGGGTTCGTGAGGCTCATTATCTGAGGGATTATCACCCACAGAGTTTCATTTCCAGGTACAAGTGTTCTCACAGCCAGGATGGCTCCCACCACCCACAGCTGCTCCTGGGATGCTCCAGCAGGGACCACCAGCTGAGGTCCCCACTCACCACACTGGGCTCTGCAGCCCATCCTGAAGGATAAACTAAAATCATACCACACGTCCATTTTTCTATGTGTGTGCTGTTCTGCCTAATTTTACAGACTCTTCCCTCTTTTTGTGTTTCTTCAACCTCTTCCACGGGCTGCACATGCATGGAGATACTCTAGATTAGAAATGTGAAAAAAGTGTCATGTTCTCTGGTTTTCCTAGAGAAATTTCAGGGTATTTCCCACAAATGGGACTGTGACCTGACCCTGTCCAGCACAGGCAGAGCCTCTCTCCCCCTCCCCAGCCCAGCAGAAGCTCTTGGGCTGTCTGGATCTCACCAACACAACAGAGAGCTCCAACAGGCAGCTTGGACGCTCGCTCTGACCTCTTCAGATGATGCAACAGAGCAAAAGGGCAGTTCCACCCCAGATCCCACCACCATCCCTGCCTGGTTTGCACCCCTGGCAAAGCACTGCCCTCCCCTGCCCCAGAAATGGAGCTTTTGGGGTCTTTAGAAGGCCCAGTTGTGTAACTGCTCTTACTCAGAGAGCCAAAGACTCACCAATCACCAAGATTAATGAGTCCATGTCTGTCTTTTCCTGGGTCACTTGGGCATGTCTGTACGAGCTGTGCCCTCATACACATGGAGAGAATTAAATGGGAACCCAGCTACCTGTAGCCAAGTTGCAGAAGGATCAGTCACTGTCCATTCCCACAGCCTGCCCTCACCCACACTCCCAAACAACTCAAGACAGGAATGACAATTCCCATGGCTACAAACCAGTCAGCTTCACACAGAGACTCCACAAGAGCAAACCCAAGGTAGAAACCATGATTTGGCTCTTCTGGAAGGACAAAACCCCTGCCCTCGGTGCTGTGGGTGTGTGGGGGGAGCATTTCCTTTTACATCAGGGGGTTCCCAGTTCCCTCTGTGATTCACGGAGCAGCACCAGAGCTGACAGTGCCCCAAGGAGCAGCCACAGCCATCGGGGTGGGCAGTGCAGGGCACTGTGGGCACCGTGCCTGGTCCCCCAGGGCAGGAGGAGCACCCTGTGCCCACCATGGGGACAGAGGCAGCGGCACTCAGAGCCCACAGCTGAGAGCCAGGCAGCAGCTCTGCTGCTCTGTACCAGCTGCCTTTTTCATAAGGTACAAAAAAAGAAAAGTTAAAAAAAAAGCAGGCTGTCTAATGAGCCAGGCCAGAAGAGCCCCAGAATTGCTCTCAAATCCGTCACTTCTTCCCTACTGCTGAGTTTCCTCCTAATTTAAACCCTGCAGAATAAATCACACACTGCTATTAGGAAGGTGAGGGAGCAAGTCCCTGGGCAAGGCAAGAAGAGCAGAGTGGGAGCTGGCAGAGAAAGGGAAAGGCAGTCATAAAGATCCAGCAGATTTGGGAAAACTTCCCAATTTAAAAAAAAAATTAAAAGTAATACCATAGTCCTTGTCTCTCGTTTCCAGATTTCTGAGCACTGTGAGAACTTTTCCACTGCTACTTAATGGTAACTTAAAAATATCTTTCAGCAAATCATATTCTGTATATTCTACATACTATGAGCATTGATCATTCGGGCAACTGCAACAAAGAGATTCTGGATAACAAATGTGTGTTTGACCTGTAACTACAGTAAAAAGAATGACAGCAGAGCATTGTTCTCCAGCTGGAGAGGCAAGGTAAGGGCCAGGGCAGAGCAGCCACTCCTGCTGGCTGCACTTTCCACCATGGGAGGAGTCCCTGGTGCCACAGGGGCTCAACCACCCTCCTCTGAATTCCTCCAGGCTCAACCTGACATGAGTTGCTGGTGAAGGCATAAGCTGATTCTGACAGGGCTTAACAGTTGAAGTGTTTTCTACTCTGAAGCAGCAAAAACACCTGTTTAACTGCGTGACTCACTCAGGGTTTAATCCAAACCCAAGAAACCTTCACTGAGGTCACAGACACTTATTCCCCATCATATAATCCACACAAGGTGAAATGTCCTCATCCTGAAGCTGAGGGTGTAAGCCTGGTACAGCCTTTGGGCCTTTCATTTGAAGATGGGGAACAAGATTCTTGGAAAAGATCATGCCAAAGAAAGGCAATCACAGACTCACAGCATGTTTTGGGTTGGAAGGGGCCCTAAGGATCAAATTTCCCTTCCACAGGCAGGGAAGACCTTCCACAGGCATGGAGACCTTCCACTACAGCACGTTGTTCCAAGCCCTGTCCAACCTGGCTTAAATCCACCCAGCTGGATTTAAGGCATCCTTTGCATACGTAAAATGTATCAGAATTTGGGGGAATAAAGCATGTTTCCAGATTCATCCAAGGAGCCACAACCTCCGTGGATGTTCTCAGTTTCTGGACAGGAGGCTCAGGGATGCAGTTACCCACCACAGCCCTGGTCCTCCAGGGCTTCCCACCTCCAAGAGCACCATCACACTGAGGGACAAACCAGCCCCACTGCATTCATGGCACTGCTGCTGCCCTGGGCTTCCTCAGGGCACGAGCCCTGAAACTCAGAATATGTTCTTCTCAATGTGATCCACGTGGCATCAGTATCAGTTCACAGGCATTGCCACGTCTCTCCATTTTAAGGCATTTCCAGCCCTTGGCTCTTTCCCTCCTTGCTGGTACACAGAGTCCAGGCCCAGGAGGTGACATTGTAATTCCATTTCAAACAGCTGAAAGCTGCTCAAGTCCACTACTCAGCACCAAGGTAAAATAAAATCCAACCTTCCAAATCCCACAGCAATCACACCGAGCTGGCTCAGCGTTGCCAGACAAACTGGAGATAAACAGAACTGAGCAAGATGTAAGGCAGCTGCACATTTTGAGTTACTGCTAGGAAAGAATCTGTACATTTAAGTTGTTTTTCTTTCTTAATAAACTGTGAGGAATAGTCTTATCCTTCTGCTGAGGCTTTGACATTTGATGAGCACAGCTCCTGGGTTCCTGTCTCTGCTTACAGAGCTCTCCTGCAGGCAGAACCCACAGGGGCTGATGCTCCCAGTGCACCTCGGGCACAGCTCCCCTGTCACAGACACTGTCCCCCCACACTGACAGCCAGAGGGCTTGGGCTTGGGCTCATCCTTCCCCTGGACTCTGCTTTGGGGAGGCCACACCTTGAGTGTTGTGTTGAGTTCTGGGCCCCTGAGTTGAGGCAAGAGCTTGAGGGGCTGGAGCGGGGCCAGAGAAGAGCAACGAGGCTGGAGAAGGGAGTGGAGCACAAGTGCTGTGGGGAGAGGCTGAGGGAGCTGGGGGTGTTTGTGCTGGAGAAGAGGAGGCTGAGAGGTGACCTCAGCACTGTCTGGAAGTGCCTGAAGGGAAGTTGTGGCCAGGTGGGGGTTGGTCTCTTCTCCCAGGCACTCAGCAATAGGACAAGGGGGCACGGGGGGCTCAAGCTCTGCCAGGGGAAATTGAAGTTGGAGAGCACAAAAAACTTCTTTGCAGAGAGAGTGCTCAGGCATTGGAATGGGCTGCCCAGAGAGGGGGTGGATTCCCCATCCCTGGAGGTTTTTCAAGTGAGCTTGGCCGTGGCACTGAGTGCCATGATCTGGTAAAGGGACTGGAGTTGGCCCAAGGGTTGGACTTGATGATCTCGGAGGTCTTTTCCAACCCAATCCATTCTATGATTCTATGATTTCACCTTTCCTAAAGGTAAATATCATTAATTGGGCTGGGTTTATCCAACAGATCCTTCACTGTGATGCACAATCCGGCACACAGGTGTTAAACCAGTAGTGACAAAAGGTTCTACATTGCAAGCTACCTTTTCTTCACTCCTTCCCTGGGTTTTCCCGTTACAAATCAGATTATAAATGCCTGGTCAGTCTTAAGCATCAAGCCACTCAGAGCTATTATTTTCTTTTTTTCAAAGAATAAACAATTCTGAAGGAGCTGAAGGAGGGTAGATTTAGATTGGATATAAGGAAAAATCCTTCCCTGTGAGGGTGGGCAGGCCCTGACACAGGGTGCCCAGAGATGCTGTGGCTGCCCCATCCCTGGGAGTGTCCAAGGCCAGGTTGGACAGGGCTTGGAGCAAACTGGGATAGTGGAAGGTGTCTCTGCCCATGGCAGGGGAGTGAGAACAAGATGAGCTTTAAGGTCCCTTCCAACCCAACCATTTCCAGGATTCCATGAATTCCTACTCAGCACTTCCCAGCCTCACTCCTGGGAAATCCCACACCCATTCAAACTGGAGTAACATGATGTTTGCAGCAGGAGGCTACAATACAGTGAATATCCTACCCACAGTCAGATTCCTGCTAATCCAACACACGCATGTATGCTCTCTGCTTCTCTCTGCTCTTCACAGGCAGGGTGGAAAAATGCCTCTCTCTGTTAATATAAAATTTATTCCTTCATTAAGTTCCTTAGTGGGGAACAACAGCAGAGACGGGAATTAGTAAGGAAATGTGTTAACAAAAGGAAAGGGAAAGCTTACGAATTAAATTTCTGGAATGGCACCCAAATTAACAGCAGGAACATGTTCTGTTAGTCATCCCCAAGCATCATTTCCTCCAGGTTGTAACATATGGGCTCTGACTAAGGCTCTGAAGGTTATACAAGCAGGAGACTGGCTTTCACCTCAGCCTTCAGCAGATTACCAAGATTAAAAAATGAGGTCAAGTTTCTTGCCTAATTCTTTGTGAGGGACGAACAGACTTGGGAATCAACTCCATCCTCCTACCATGAAGAAAGGATTTTCTTACAAATAAGACCAAACCATTTTTTTCACATTCAATGCCTACAACCACGTAGGAGCACAGTCTGGAGCACAGCTGTTGCCAACTAAAAAGTTGTGTTACTTTGCAGTTTCACAGTGTTTCTTTAATTTCCTTCTTTAAAGTCTCGAATTTTCGCTTGTTAAAAAAAATTTAAACTTTAAACACTTGGTTATCCTACCTAGACTTCTTTGCCCAAGGACTTCTGTGTCCAGCTGGCCTATAAATACTGTTTTCTTGGGGGGCTGGAGTTGTGGGGCTTTTTTTAATTTAGTCCTTAAATTGACATAGTTGAATTTATTGATAGTTATTTAATTCTGTCCACATCAGGACCTGTCTGGTGAGGAAAGCAGGAGCAGCAGGTCAGCAAACAAGGGCTGGGCTCAGCTCTGTCACACAGAAGCTTTAACATCCCTGATCCATATTAGTGATGAAGAAAAGAAAACCAAAGAGATGCTTCTGACCCAGGAACATAAATCCAATACCTCCATCAGCAGAATGAACACCTGTTCAGGTCATTCCATTTTCACCTTTGTGTGCCCAACATGGACTTTTTTCATGTAGCACAACTACTCTTCTCAGAGAGGCCTCAGGACATGAAATCACCCACAGGTCCCCTCTGGAGCTGCCTGTTGGCTTCCCATGGATTTAGGCACATGTTCTGGTCTGCCCTGTAGACACAAGTTGGACAGTGACAGGCACTGCTTGGGGGAACAGCCAGCAGCCCCCAGACAGGGCACGGGGTAAGTCAGGGACTTGCTCTGCCCAACAGTGAACGTGTCAGCTGGTACCTGAATCTGACTATTGTTCCATAGAACCACTGAATCACAGTTTGGTTGGGTTGGAAGGGACCTTAAACTCATCCAGTTCCACCCCTGCCATGGGCAGGGACACCTCCCACCAGCCCAGGGCGCTCCAAGCCCTGTCCAACCTGGCCTGGGACACTCCCAGGGATGGGGCAGCCACAGCTTCTCTGGGCACCCTCACAGGGAAGGATTTTTCCCAACTAAATCTATCCTCATTCCACTTAAATCTTGTGTTGTCCCCTCCATGCCTCCCCAGTCCCTCTCCAGCTCTCCTGGAGCCCCTTTAGGCACTGGAAGGGGCTCTCAGGTCTCCCTGGAGCCTTCTCTCCTCCAGGTGAGCCTCCCCAGCTCTCACAGCTTGTTCAGTAAATTCTGTGTTGTCAGCACTACCTCTTTAGGGAAATGGCACCACATTACAAAACTTTTCAAATTTTAAAAATTCAAAGGCCTTTAGAAATAAAGATGAATGATAACACACTTTAGAAGAAAAAAAACCCAACTATTTTTGCCTTTAAAATGAAAACTTTACTGATTTGCTGCAATCACATTTTGCACTGCACATTAAGACTTGTCTAATCCACTATCAGAGGCATCAAAACTTTCTCCCAGAGACATAACTGGGAGCCAAAGCAGGCTGAAGCAGGCAGCAACCAGGACTGTGAAGGGCTCAAGGCATCACTGAAATGGCTGTTCTCAGGTATCAGCTCTGTCTTTAGTATTATCCTGACTATGCTATAAATTTTTAAAAGCATCCAGGACCTTTCATTCCCACACCCTGTACACTCAGTTACCAGCAGATATCACTTAAAGCAATCCTCAAGGATAAAATCCCCTCTCTGTGAACAAACAGCAGATGCCATCAGACAACTTGCAAAGCAGGAAAAAAAATGTTACACCTTCATTCCCTATCAGCATCCAGCCAACATTCTTCTTCACCAAGTCACCCTCGGTGCAGCTCCAGCCTGAGATTTGTCAGCAGTGTTAGTGAAGCGCAGGGAGGTTTCCCAGGGGGAACTCGTTTTCCAAAGGCATAAAAAATAGTCCTTGTCCCCATGGATACTCACAATTCAGTGAACAGGAGCTACAGAACAGGCCAAGGGACTTATTTGCCTGAGTCATTGCTAGAAATCTATGGAAAATTAGGAGTTGAATTTATGGCTAAATTTGACACCACAGAAAAGGCTGAGTGTGCTTTTTTTTCTTTTTTTTTGCTGGATGCAATCATAGCTTGCTGCTTTTTAAATTGATTAAGGCACGTGTCAAAGTCTTATGGCAGAGGAATGATGGGATTCACGTATTCTGCTGAACCTCAGAGCCTCAGCAGCTCATCCTCCAAGGGCAGGAGGAAGGGGAGTCAACACCTCAAATCACCAATGTCAGCTCAAGAGCCACAAAAACACCCAAGAAAACCAACACCATGGGCAGAGAGTGTGTTCTCCGAGTGAAAACCTCCCAGCACAACTGCACCACGACAACCAAAGCTTGAACAAAAAAAGTTCTTGTCACAAGCAATTGAATTAATTGCAGGTAGCACCTCATTAACTTCCTTAATTACCAGTGCTTCACTGGCTGCACAGAAGCTTGTGAATGCAGATGAAATACCCAAGCAGTTCCGGCTTGCCTCACAAATCCCCTTTTCCAAAGGAAACTCTGAAATCAGCGTGAAAAAAGCTGCCCAAACCCCACGACACCAGATCCCCTCTGAAAGGAAAAAACCCAAACCACCAGAAAACCACCTCAGACATGCCATGAGAAGCTGGTGCTTCAGCATTTTCTGGAAGCCCAGCAGTCATCAAACTTTATGGAACTACTGGTGGTGTTTTTAAAACCCATTTTGCTTCACCTTCTTCGTGTCACCGATAAACAGAATCTGGGCAGGTAAATCATGCCCGTGTCAGTGCTGCATTTGCCAGCAGAGCAGGGATGCTCCAGACACCCCTGGGAGGCTCAGCCCTGGCTGGCCCATAGACAGGAACACAGAGAGGCATTTCAGTGCTGCTGCCTGGAAAATCACCTTCAGAGAGGTGGAAAGGGTGGGGAGCACAGAGATGCCACTGCCCTCAGAGGGCTGCACTTCCCAGTATGACCAGTAAAAGCTGTCTCAGCACCAGTCCAGCAGCAGGATGCTCAGCATGCTGAGAGAAGCCAACCCATTTTTTGTTCCAGTTTATCTCCTTACTCTAGGGCAGTTTTCAAATTATTAACTTCTTCTATGGGTATGAAATCCCCTTCCATTTTCTGGTCCCATGGGAGGTCATGAGGGTTGGAACAGGCATGGCCAGCAGGCCCAGGGCAGTGAGCCTTCCCCTGGACTCTGCCTTGGGGAGGCCACACCTTGAGTGTTGTGTTCAGTTCTGGGCCCCTGAGTTGAGGCAAGAGATTGAGGGGCTGGAGCGGGGCCAGAGAAGAGCAACGAGGCTGGAGAAGGGAGTGGAGCACAAGTGCTGTGGGGAGAGGCTGAGGGAGCTGGGGGTGTTTGTGCTGGAGAAGAGGAGGCTCAGAGGTGACCTCAGCACTGTCTGGAAGTGCCTGAAGGGAAGTTGTGGCCAGGTGGGGGTTGGTCTCTTCTCCCAGNCTTTGCTGTATGTTTGCTATGCAGATGTGATATTTTTCCTAAAGAAGAGGGATACCACCCCTTACCCACTGGAGACCCTGCCAGAGAAGCCCCACCGCCCTCTGCAGCCTGCCAAGGTGTACCAAAACCACTGCTATTTACCCCATGTTACAATTCAGTGTCCAAATGCTAATGCTCACTTAGAATCACAGAACCATAGAATGGATTGGGTTGGAAAAGACCTCNCGCATGAGCTTTACCAGCCAACATTAACCCAGCACAAAGAATTAGCAGAACAAGCAGAAGTTTCATTTAGCTTTGCTCTGGCAAATTTAATCTGAGGGCAGCATTCAATACTGCCTTTCTAACAGGCCAACAGCATTTCCCATTCTGTTACAACCTAACAATTGCATACTCTCAGTCTTTAAAAGACTCTTAAAGTGAGATATGCATACCAGTGAATTAATTACAACCTACCAGGAGCCCAAAGCAGTGACCTGGATGCTCAGACACAGCCTAGTGGTTTAGGAATGGTCCTCCCCAGCCTGGTGCTCCCTCTGAGACTCTCCAAACCAGCCACCCATGAGGTGGTGTGTGATGATGCCACACTCTGTACAGACTCCCACCACACGGACTGTGTGCACTGCACCTTCTGTGGACCTACAGGGTCCTGCTCATTATTTGAAGCCTCCAGAGCACCTCCAGCACAGCTGATTCTCTCAGGTGCTGGATACCTTTCTCCACAGCATTCCACCTGCTTGGGCACACTATTAGACCATCCTTGAGAGAATATCATTGCCTCACACTTAACAGGAGTTGCCTCCAGAGACTGAGCATTTCTGTCCTTTTCCCAGTCCCCTGGGCAATGCTCACATCCCAGGACAGGGATCCCAATGGTTTGGCTTCACTACCATCTGATTACATACTCTGAGCTGTGATATGGGTGCATCATCAGTCTCCAGTTACAGACTAAATATGTTTATTTTATGCAACCACCTCAAAAAATTTCAAATTAGTAAAAAACACACCACAAATCCACAAAACACCTCAAGACTCCCCAGTAAACCAGACAGATGGAATAAACTGCAAAAAGAGATTTTCAGAGATCTTCAACTGATGGTTCCTACACAGCAGTGAATATACCTTTAATGTGATCACTCTTCCCCCAAAATCACCTTGTGTCATGTAAAAGCAGCACTAAAATGCCATTTCTCACTTACTTCTGTCCATCCAATGCACTGTAACACTGGAAGACCTTAAACACACCCTCAAAGCAGGGCTGAGCCCAGGAGAGCACTGAGATCGTGAGGTCCCCTCAGTCATGGACCCACAGAATCACCTGAACTGCAAAGATACATAAGGATCATCCAATCCAAATCCTGGCCCTGCACAGACACCCCAGCAATCCCACCCCAGCCCTGAGAGTGTTACCCAAACACTCCTGGAGCTCTGGCAGCCTTGGGGCTGTGCCCACTGCCCTGGGGAGCCTGGTCAGTGCCCACCACCCTCTGAGGGAAGAGCCTTTTCCTAATATCCAACCTAAGCCTCCTCTGGCAGGGGTTCCTGCTGTTCCCTCAGGTCCTATCCCTGGTCACCAGAGAGCAGAGATCAGTACTTGCCCCTCTGCTGTCCCTCTTGAGGAAGCTGCAGACCACAATAATCACCATCATCATCATCACCATCAGTCTCAGTGGCCAGGCCTGCAGCAGCTGCCTCAAGCTCTCTGTGAAGGAGAACATCTTGTACTACCCATCTCCTTTATCACCCCAATGCCTGCAGCCTTACTGAGCTGCACATATTTTATCTTGTTCTCAGTGCAGAGCTGTCCTGGTGTCAGGTGAGCACGGAAAACTTGCCCACACAGCCTTTACAGCCAAGTTCAGCATCTCAGAACTCTCCACATCTTTGTTTTCACAAAACAAACGAGACTGACCAAGTGGATGTGTGTCTGTGTACAGACACGTTGAACTTAATTATATTGAGGGAAAGGAATGCAAAAGAGCCAGACAGCAGAAAAGTGATGGGTCTTTGCACAGACCTTAATTTAAACTCTAACAGCAGCTTGATGGATGGTCAGTTCTTCCCTCACACTGTGGCCTGCTGAGCTTCCTACACCAAGTCCTTCAATGCTTCTGTGCCCATCCTTTTGCATTTCTAAGACACACAGAAAAATGCCACAGAGTTCCTTTGTGCACCCTGGAGATCCGTGGATGAGCAGCACCATAACCAGCACTATGGAGAGCTCTTCTCATCCCAACATGCTTCTGGTTTTAGCTGGAGACCTCGGGGTGGGGGGAAATACAGGAAAATATTCCTTTAACATAACTTGCTCTTTCTGTTTTGAAAAAAATAACTCTCCAGAGGCCATATAGCTGCAAAGAGCAACTTCCCTTCAAGTGTTCAAGGACAAGGTGTCCGGATTGGATGGGGCTTGGTGTGAGCTGGTCTAGTGGAAGGTGTCCCTGCCCATGGCAGGGATTGGAACAAGATGATCTTTAAGGTCCCTTCCAATCCAAACCACTCTGTGATTCTATAAACTCCTGCACCTGCAAAGTCATGAGCCTCAGAGGCCCTGGAGCTGCTCCAGGAATGCTCTGCTCCCAGTCCAGCTCTGCTCCACAGCACAAGAAAGGACCAACTCGCTGCAGCTGCTGAAGTAACATTCAAAAGAAAAGATGTGTGAGAAGAATATAGTGTGGAGACAAAGGAAAAAGCCAGCAGCCCATTCTTTCTGCTGCAACAACTCAAGAGACTGGACAAGCATTCCCTGTAGCAATGCTTGCAAAGCTCTGCCAAAGTGGGGACAGGGACCTTTCAGTGCCACAAAAGCACTCTGCAGATTGGGCTATCCCAGCTCCTGCATGTTTAACAGAGTCATTCATCTGGAGTTTGGAAATGTCTTCCTTGGGAACCTTTCTAAGTGCTGAAAGGAGCTGTCACTTCTCGTGCATTCCTAACACCACTTGACAACCTGTTAGAAAACACTCCAAGGCAAAGCTGCATTCCCGGTCAGGAGACATTCATCACAGTCCCCCATAATGGTTAGGAATTAGGCTGAAAGCATCCCATTTATAACGAAATAGTTCCTTTTTGTATCTTTTTCCTCCTGCAAAGCTTGACATTCCATAGCTCTGCCCAAAAGAGTAACAGGATGCTGTCAGCTAAGACACAGTAATGGTTAAAAATTGAACTCTCTATGCCTTGGACTGCAAGGCATGAAAGGATTAACATCAGCAAGGGTGTGTGATAAACAGATCCTGGCCACTTTCCAAGGAGATTATATGTTTGGGTTGATAAAGATAATAGCATTGACATAATAAACTCAGATTTCTGCAACGCATTTGCTTCACATTAAGAATTATAATGAAACAGAAAATATCCTTTAACATAAATTGATTAAAAATCGGGTAAGCAATCACTCACAAAATGTAAGTTACACCTTTAAAAATACACATCCCTGAGGATTTCCAACAGCTTTTGCAGGGCTCAGGTTTTGTTCTATCAAAGTGATTTGCATTTTTACAAGGAACTGTGAAAAAAGCCCATTGTTACTAAACAATGCTACACTTTGGAAAGAATTAGGAGAGTGTTGTAGCACAAAGGTGACAGGTCGGGAACAGGGACTGAGCTGCTTGTGTAAGCTGGATGTGATACTGGGGCTGCAGAGCCAGACTGTCCCCAGCACAGCCCAGAAGGCCAGCACAGCCCAGCCTGCCTGCCCAGGACTGTCCCCAGCACAGCACAGCCCAGCCAGCCTGCCCAGGACTGTCCCCAGCACAGCACAGCACAGCCAGCCTGCCCAGGACTGTCCTGTCCCCAGCACAGCCCAGCCAGCCNCAGCCCAGCCAGTCTGTCCAGGACTGTCCCCAGCACAGCCAAGCCCAGCCAGCCTGCCCAGGCCTGTCCCCAGCACAGCCCAGCACAGCCAGCCTGTCCAGGACTGTCCCCAGCACAGCCCAGCACAGCCAGCCTGACCAGGACTGTCCCCAGCACAGCCCAGCACAGCCCAGCCTGCCTAGGACTGTCCCCAGCACAGCCCAGGACTGTCCCCAGCACAGCCCAGCCAGCCTGCCTAGGACTCGGGGCTGAGGAGCAACAGAGCATGTCCCAGTGCAGAGGACATCGTGCCCCTTTGCATAGACCCAGCTTTAAGGATGGGCTGTGAGAACCAGTGAAGAACTGGGCCATACTGGCCATGCCTGAGGAGTCTGGGCTGCACAATTTATCAGGTTATTAGATTCCTCAAAGGAAATCTCACAAACCAAGGGACATAGAGGAGGCTCAGTTAGACAACCACAGTGCTACTTTGTGACTTGGAGTCTCTAACACCATTTTGTTACAGCCACAGTTATTTATAAGACACATGACCTTGGCTATGATCCCAAAATACTGATTTAAATGGTCATTATCAAATGTAAACAAGATAGTTCAAATCTTGGCTAGACAAGATCTATGAAAACATGAGATCAGCACCCCAAAAGCTAAACGAATGTGAGTGATGCTCAGTGATAGAAGTCCTTGCTGTCCATCACGACAGGAGTTTGAAAATTGGATGAGCAAAAAAACCTGAAGCAAAACCTCTCCTCTGTCTTGCACAGGCACATTCCCAACTGGTGGGCACAGACACATTCCTTATGAGTCAGTGTATTCAGAACCCTTGATCACAGCTGTTTAATAAATTACAATCTGTGGCCTACAGCAGTATGGATTTTATAATGGGATGCAAGGATTGTTGCATAGACTAAACATTGGACAGAGCCTCTATAGAAAGCAACCTTAATCAGAAAACACTATCTATCTATCTATCTATCTATCTATCTATCTATCTATCTATCTATCTATCTATCTATCTATCGGACACCTCCCACCAGCCCAGGTTGCTCCATGCCCTGTCCAACCTGGCCTGGGACACTCCCAGGGATGGGGCAGCCACAGCTTCTCTGGGCATCCTGTGCCAGGGCCTCACCACCCAAACCTATGCCACCCTCACCATCACAGCCAAAAATTTCTTCCCAATATCCCATCTATCCCTGCCCTCTGGCAGTGGGAAGCCATTCCCCCTTGTCCTGTCCCTCCATCCCTTGTCCCAGGTCCCTCTCCAGCTCTCCTGGAGCCCCTTTAGGCCCTGGAAGGGGCTCTCAGGTCTCCCTGGAGCTTTCTCTTCCCCAGGTGAACACCCCCAGCTCTCCCAGCCTGGCTCCAGAGCAGAGGGGCTCCAGCCCTTGGAGCATCTCCTTGGCCTCCTATGGAGTTGCTCCAACAGCTCCACACCCTTCTGATGTTGGGGGCCCCAGAGGTGGGTGCAGTGCTCCAGATGTGGTCTCACCAGAGCAGAGGGGGAGAATCCTCTCCCTCAACCTGCTGGTGACACAGCCCAGAACACAGATGGTTTAAGAACACTTAAAGAGACTTTAGAATGGGAAAACCAGGTTTTGGAAAAGAATGGCCTGATAGTTTGAGCTTCACACTCCAATTTCATCGAGTACTGCAAGAAACAGTGTTCACAGAGATTATTTGCCAAAATAGGCTTGTACTTTTAATCATCTATTATTTCCTACATGTACAACATGGGATTGAAGAACCACTTGGTTCAATGCACCTTAAACAAAATGGTTCCACACTCAATTGATAAATAACATTACTGCTAAACACTTTCATGAAACAGTTTGACAAAATAACTATGGATCTCTTTGCCCAGTAAAACTTTACAAACACAAAATACAGCATTGTGAAAAATATGACTAGAAGTTAGGAAAAATGACCCAGGAACTGTGCCTGGTTTTCATATGATTTTAAAAGGCTTTGTAATTATTTTTTTAACTTTACAAAATTCAGGTATTTCATCTCTCCTTAGAGATTTTTCTCTTATTAAAGACCAATCAATATGTTCAAGATTGCAAAGGCTGGTCTCTCTGAGGTCCCTGTGACTGCACAGCATGAAAGCTTTTTCCTGCTATGAAACAACAACTTAATTACCAGTGAAAGAGAACCAGCAATTCCAGTAAGACTTTTTTAACCACCAGCAGTAATGGACGCTCACTGTATGGAATGCAAACCCTGGGACTGTTTCCCACAGTCCCCAGGATAAGTGACAGCACACAGAACGGCTTTATCAGTCAACAATCATAGAATCATAGAATGGATTGGGTTGGAAAAGACCTCCGAGATCATCAAGTCCAACCCTTGGGCCAACTCCAGTCCCGTCACCACATCATGGCACTCAGTGCAACGGCCAAGCTCAGCTGAAAAACCTCCAGGGATGGGGAATCCACC
>VWZD01011792.1:142288-170420 GCA_013396695.1 Sakesphorus luctuosus
GCCCTGGAGCCAGGAGGGACATCCCTGTCCTGGGGGGCATCAGGGCCATCATGGCCGGGCCAGGGGGGGATTGTCCTGCTCTGCTCTGCACTGGGGTGGCCTCACCTGCAATGGGGGGGCAGTTTGGAGGGACACAATGGAAGGAAGAGATTGAGCCTATTGGAGAGTGTCCAAAGGAGGGACAGAGAGATGGAGAAGGGCCTGGAGGGGCAGCATGTGAGGGCACTGAGGGCACTTGGTGTGTTCAGCTGGAGAGGAGGAGATGGAGGGGAGACCTCAGTGCAGGTCCAACATCCTCGGCAGGGCCAGAGCAGGGGCAGGCACTGATCTCTGCTCTGTGGGGACCAGGGACAGCACCCAGGGAATGGCCTGAGCTGTGTCAGGGCAGGGTTACGGTGGACATTAGAAGAGGTTGTTCCCCCAGAGGGTGGTGGACACTGCCCAGGCTCCCCAGGGCAGTGGGCACAGCCCCAAGGCTGCCAGAGCTCCAGGAGGGTTTGGACAACACTCTCAAGGTCAGGGTGGGATTGTTGGCGTGTCTGCAGGGCCAAGA
Organism: Sakesphorus luctuosus; assembly: GCA_013396695.1. NCBI lineage: Eukaryota > Metazoa > Chordata > Aves > Passeriformes > Thamnophilidae > Sakesphorus > Sakesphorus luctuosus. The sequence continues at coordinate 142,842 of VWZD01011792.1, forward strand.
GCAGGACTTTGATGCTCCTGAGTGGTCTCCTCCAACTTATGATATTCTGATTCTGTGATGGCAAACCATCATCAGGAATAATTGCAGAAGCTTCCTGGGGAAATCAGAGGAGGTGGTGAGGTGTGTGCTTTGCACAAAATGCTTTTGTCGTGAATTTATGAAGGGAACTGTCCATCCCCTCTGAAACAGCACTATGAAGAGATTTCAGTGTCTCTGCATGAATATTTATGGCTCTCAGTTTTAATATTTTCAACCCTTTAAATGGCGTATTAAAAATTCTACCTAATCTTTGAATTATTTTTATAGTTTCTTTCTTTACACATTTTCTATAGAGATTTCAGCAAGACCTGGATTAACACAAGGTACAGCAGACAGGGAGGATGAATTAATTTAAGTCTTCAACTCATCAATAGAGTGTCAGGAGTATCTTGTCATCAATTCTTGCCCAGTAACTTGCCCAATGCCTTCCAAACTCTCACGATATATGCTTTCTGTATAATTGCAGAGGAAATGCAGGTAAGACACCATGATAAATAGCACAAATAAGGCATGAAAATGCCTTAAAAGCTTACATAAGAGGGCAGGGCTGTCTTTGAAACTCATCAGCACATTAAAACCCAAGGCCACATGCTCACTTGCCATGGACTGTACCCAAGTTCAAAGCACACACCGCAGTTTCAATCCACCTGCAAGTCCAACAGAAGCCAGAACAGCAGTTTGTGCTTTTCTTTTCAGCTCATGCTGATGTGTAGCTGGGGGGAAGTACTGAAAAAGTTCAAAAAACACATTCCAAAAAGAAAAAGAATCACTGTGCAACTTGGCAGCTGTTTATCCTCATGTGCACACGCTCCATCAATGAGCTGCACTCCATGAAAGCTGCCAGGGACTTTGGGCCCTCGCACCCATTTCCAATCAAAAGCTTTATTATGGACATTGAGCACTGCCATAGTGTTCACTTCTCAGACACACCAGGGCCACAAAGATGCTAATTTTGCCAGGTCACAATTTTGCAGGAGGAGACAGATGCAGGGAGGAATGACCACCAGCCTGGACTCATTTGGGCTGTCCCTTTCCGCACTGTTTCCATACAGGACTATCCCCACACCGGCAGTCATGGATGTCACTCAGACCATGTTGGACTTACTGTGCATGGACAGTAAACTAACACACCCACACCTGAGAGCTGGTTGTGATGCCACAGGCTGCCCACTCACCTCAGATCCCTGCCCATCACGCAGGGAGGCCTCAATCTGAGGAATACAGACTCATGCAGGGGAGATGCCCATGGAAACCTGGACGCTTGACAGCCCTACTCGCCTTGCAGGAGGCACACATAATTCCTCCTGGTGGCAACCATACCTCCAAGCTCTCCACTCTACAAATCACTACCCTGTTAGTAGGCCAGGCAGCACCAGATTGGACACATGACACTTCTCTGACTTGTTCAACACCATCTGCTTTCGTATGCCAAAGAATGATCCCAGTCACAGAGAGGTAGCACTTCTCTCCACACAAGCACCAGTGGAAGTGATTCATGCCATTATTAAATAATACAGTTCATGTTCTGCTGACAGAAGCACAAGGACCCATTTTTGGTTAGGAAAACACTGTCAAGGTCCACTGGTTTAATTTTATCCTGAAACCAGAGCATATGGAAAATGATGCCTTAGGGATCAGTGGTATTCTCCTCAACAGATGTTCTTGCCAAAGAAAACATTTGGAAGGAAAGCAGGTGTGATTGATGAGATGGCTCACAACTGTAAACCTTGGCCACAACAGGAACACCATTTCCATTTCATTTTGGGCTCTATCAGGGCTTTAGAAGAAAGAAAAGCAATCATATTATTGTGGCAGAAAGGCAAGAAGAAAGAAGGGCAAACTCACATTCATTCTGTGTCCTTACAGAAGCCACACTCTGTGTTAAAATAATGCCTAGTAAAAACAGTAATAATCTAATAATCTTTCAAATGAGATGTTATTATTTCACAAAAAAGCCCTTCAATGTAACGATACCACAGTAACCAGTTTAGAGCTGCTTTACCACTACAACAAATCAGATTAGTTTCTCTTTCGTTATTACCACTGTCTCTCTTTACCAGCCTTAAGTTAATAACCAACGATTTCTTCTAGTCTATTTACTTGGTTGCTTCACTAAATACACACCGAGCCAGGAACAGACCAAGTCTCAGGAGATGAGGTTTGGCAGAAGAACAAGCATTAACCCCAGCGTTGCAGCCTCAGCCAAACCCGACACGTCAACGCTTCGCTGCTTCGGGGATTTAAGTGCTGCATTTTCCCCCTGCTACAACCAAAACCCACCATGGATGTTCTGACAGTATCAGCCCAGCTCCACATTTTCAGATTGCTGAGCAGAAGGAGCAAGACACTGGATACCCCTGTCCTCGGGAAGATTGTGTCCTTACAGAGAGCGACCTTGGCAAACGCTCCCAGACAGACACAGCATTTCTAGAAAGTGCCAAGAAAAGGCAAAGGCTCCTTCATTCTGCAGGACTCTGTATGATGTGCAGGTACTCTTGCAAATTAAATTGTAGAAACACTGACTGGAAACCTTCCACCAAGACTCCCATTAAAAAAGGAAAAAATCCACAAGGTAGGCTATTTAACCCAAGATCACAAGGAGAGCAAGGGAACACCAACACAGCAAAAGGAGAGCAGGGAACACCAACACAGCAAAAGGAGAGCAGGGAACACCAACACCTACAGGGAGCACTCTGCCATCACTTCTGTTAAGGGGTTTGTTTCAGAAAATGGGCTTATGAACAATCCAGCCTGCATTAACTCCGTAAGACTGGAGCAGGTATCAGCTAACAGGCAGCAAGGACACACACCTGCTGTTGATATTTAAGGGAGAAACACTCCCTAGGAGTTTGCAATGACTCCCCAGAAGTTTCTCATGAGAACACCTCGACTTTCACACAAGACTCCGGAGGTGCACCTGAAAACATCGAGGATGAGTTCATATAAACATTGGACTTGTGAGATATGGATTTTAACCAACTAAAGCTTGTGGCCTGATGGTGTGAGACTCAATTTAGCCAATAGAATGTAGCTTTAACCCTATATAAACCGTGTGTGGTGTGTAATAAAGGGCATTCACTCCATGATATTGGTCTGTGTGTGGTGTCCGGTTTTCTCCGCCGTTATTGTTTACTTTACACTTCCACAGCCATAACAATGTACGGATGACAAAATCAGTTCATGTGTGACCTCATCACTCTGGGCTGGAAGGTGAACCCAGGGGAACAGCAGGACCCAGGGCCATGCCCCGATGCTGCCCCTCCTCCCCTTGCTGGCTCCGGGCTCCGAGGCTTCGGCGTCTCAGGCGCCAGAGCACCGTGACCATCTCTGCTTGCTGAGCAAGGCAGACACTTCACCTGCACAGAACGACACTTCACTTAAAAACAGTTCAGACATTCGGTGCTGGATAAACCACCATCAGGTAACATGAGTTTATCTCTGCTCTCGAGTTCAAGGCTCCTCTGGCATCAGACGCTTGGGTGAGTTTTCTGACTCTGAGCCTTCAGCCAACAACTCCAACAAAAATCAAACCTATAAACAAAACTGTAAATGTACAATCTGAGAGGCACTAAGACTCATGAGCAGAATAAGAGCCTTTCATTCTGGTTTGTTTTTTTTTTTAATAGAAAGCACTATCTGGAAAACACAAATCTTTATTTTTACAGGTATGTTCAAAAACAGGATACTGCAGATCTTAAACCAAGTAAGAGGAAAAATTCTCAATTCAGAAAGAGTATGAGCACTTAAAAATGAGATTTACAAATTGGAGTAGGTTTTTTTAACGTTTCTCTCTTAAGTTTCCACCTTGCACCAGTACATTGCAGGTGTTGGATAAACCCTGAAAATTTTGGCAATATGCTCCTGACCTTTGAGAAAAGAGACAGGCAAGCTCTTAGCAGGAAGAGTTTCTCCTTGTGAAAGCCTCCTACGTGAGAACATCCAAGGTCAAGTGCAGGACACGTCAGATAACCAATCTTGTTCATAAACTGAGCAACCTCCTTCTTAAGACAATTAGAATTCTTGCCATGTCACTTCTAAAGCAAAGCTGTGCTACACCTTTATTCCTCCTCCTTGTTTAGTTTGCTTGAAGCCACTTGAGATACACTCCTTCCCAAGCCTACTTCATCCTCCAGCCATCACAGATCTCTTCCTTATACTGACTATTCCCTCCCTTTGCCTTCTTACAGAGTTATTACATCCCTCTTGCCTTGCCAGGCTAACCAAGCTGAGGTCCAGCCTTGCTTTATAAGCACAATCCTCCATTCCCTTATTCACTCTGGTGGCCCCTCGTGACATGTCCTTCCTTCTCGAAGACAACTGTGAGGGTAGTCCTTGAACCCAGACAAGTCACTGCTGCTCTCAGGTGCTTGACTCCCCTGCAGTAGAATGGGGACCATTTTTGACCCTGAGATTATCTTAGTTGGTTAAAACTTGGTTGTAATAATGCCAATTCCCTATATTGACTTAAGGGTTGGATTCGATGATCCTTGTGGGTCCCTTCCAACTCAGAACAGTCTGTGATTCTGCGATTTGTTGGCTGTGCTGTTATTTGAGGTTGCACCATAACCCTTGTGTGATCTGAAACCAGTTCAACACACTGTGAGTGAAAAAAACGCAAACAGAATTTGCCAACAGCTCAATTTAAAGATGAGATAACGACTCAGTTTAGGTTGGCTCTCTACCAAACTAAACCAAACTTATATAAACCATGTGCTGCTTGAAATAACAGTGCTCACAGGACTGGCCATATCCATGGCAATGCGAACCTTGTGACACTGAGTGTGTCACCAATGCCATGGCACAGAGGAACAGCATTGCAGCAAGTGGGTCTGGAAGCCACCAAGAAATACCAGCAGCCTGCTCCCTTGCAACAAGATAGGAGCAATGATTTCCAAATTATTCCTGACAGACCTGCACACAGCTCCAGTGAGCCTGCCCAGGGAATATTTGTCAATGCCTAACTGCTCTTAGTTGGAAAGGTCTCTCTGTTCTCTAACCTTCATGTCCGTAGTTTCATTTTGATCCCATTAATTATATGCCTGTACATGGAGGCCAGGAAGAATCATTTATTCAACTCCTCCTTGAAGCAGGTATTTAGGGTTTTTTTCAGATACTGTTGAGATCCCAGTGTGCTGTCATAACCAGATGCTGGATTCTGAAAGACTGGTCCACATCTTCCTTGAAATGAGATGCATGCAGTGGTTTGCATCAAAGAGCATGTGGTCAGCTACCCCAGGGAACTGCCCAACACTTTGTACATTAAGGCTCGGGAACATCAGTTGAGAGCAGAGCTCATGGTTCATGATCTCCTGGTTGATACATATTCCTGCTTTTGGGAAGAGCAGACACTCAGCAGGTGTTCCACAGACTCCCCATTGAAGTTAATCTGAAAAGCATTGCAGTGCTCAGCACCAGCTGCACTCAGTGTGACTGTTCAGACTTGGAGCTGTAGGTTCAGTTTACCTGTGGCACCTGGAACATGATACTGCTCTAATCCACTTTCTGGAAAAACTTCCAGTTCCCTTGGTGCACTCACTCTGCCTTAGAACCACAGGACAGGGCATTCCAATTAGAAGGATAATCCAGGAAAGGCTCTAGGCACTGCAGCATTTGGGATATTAATCTTTCAACAGAAACAGCTTCTCAGAAAGTCCTGACGAGGCTCATACAGCCCAATTAGGTACATCCCTCCTACAGCAACACCTCAGAGGAGGCTGTGCATCCTCCTCTCGCATTGTCTGTGTTCCCATCCACACCCTCAAGGCAAGACCCCTGGTGTGCACCTCCCTCCCAGTCCCCTGCTCCGTGCATGTGGTGCCTGCTGTCCCTCCCAGCACAGCGAGGCCTCTGGCCAGGCAGACACCAAAGGTGCTGCACCAATCCTGCATCCAACCTGAAAGGTGGACATAGGGCTCAGACCCTCTCCATGATTCACTGGCAATGTAACACAAAAGGAGAGTAATTCGGGCAAAATTCTACCCAGAGGGAAAAAATCCTCCAAGACCCATCTCATACAGCCAACTCATGCCAGCTCCAGCTTAGGTGAAGGAGCCAGGACAGAATCCAGACATCCCAGGAGGGGGCAGGAAGGCATCCCTGCTCAGACTGCACGTTGCTCACAGCTCCTGACCTATGGGTTTGGCCCTTCCCACAAGCATCCATCCTGATACATCCCAGCCTCTCCTTCCTGTCCTCCCTCCATGCCCTCCCAAGTCCCCGAGGGACTCCTCTTTCAAGCATCCACTCATACACTTTATGTTCCCGGCAACAACATGTGGAGTGCCATCTCAATCTTCTGCTGCACCTTACTCCTTACCTCCCAGAAAAAAAAAAAAAACCCACAAAAAAACAAACCAAACCAAACCGAACCAAACAAACAAAAAAACCCACAAAACAAAACAAACACACACAAAAAAACCCCAAACAGCTGATCAGTGCACGCTGATTTCCAGCAGTGGCCAAATCGAAGCTGACACCAGCTGGGTGTGTGTGTGTTGGGTTCCAGGCTGCTGCAGCCCCAGGATAACCCGCCCATGGGTGAACCACCCGGGCAGAAAGTCCTGGCATGCCTGAGGCAGGCAGAGGCACTGCATGGCTCACTCATCTGAACACCTTGATTAACTCTTCCCTGAACTGCATTTTGCATCTGCTGTGTCCAAAGAGTATTGAATATTATGCAAGCCTTTGGGGATCAAACAAACAAAGGGTGTCTGGGATAATCCCATTCCCTTTGCTCTGTGTGTTGGTGTGGAATGCCAAGCTGGCTGCTCCCAACCACTCAGCTTTGCTGTCCTGCCATTCACTGCAGACAACAGCACTTGTTGTCCTTCGTGCCCAGGTTATGTAACTGTGCTCTGTGTGTGGACAGAGCTCTCCAAGAGCAGCTTTAACCACATTTCCCCAAGTACATTCACGTCAGTTTTGAGAGGAAGGAACATTAGGAACTCTCTCCTGTGAATCATCCTCTTGCCTCAGTAGCAAAAGGACCAAGAAACAGCCTCTGCAGGAACAACACATGCAGGGGATGGGAAGGACCCACTGGCAGCCTGGCCTGCAGCTGTGTTTTCAGAGGCTCTGTTACAATTCCCTGTTCCCAAATAGCTCAAGTTATTCAGGTGACAAGCCAGGCAACAAGTGAGAGGGGATGAGAGAACTTCATGGAAAGCATTGTCCAGCCCTGGCACAGGCTGCCCAGAACAGTGCTGGAGTCCCCATCCCTGGGAGGGTTCAAAAAAGTGTGGATGTGGCACTTGAGGACATGGTTTAGTGGCAAACATGGTGTTGGTGCTGGGTTGATGGATGGACATGATGACCGTAAAGATCTTTTCCATTCTCAATGTTTCCATGGTTTTATTTGCCTGTTTGCCCATGCCAGGGGACAGAGAAGGACAGCAGTGCCTACAGGGCCATTGGAGCCCCATGGCCACCACCAGACACCACAAACCCAGCCCAGTGGCCCCCCCTCCAGCTCCTGATCCCATCACTGTTCCTTTCCCATCCCCAAAATACCCACACACGTGTTGCTAAACCGACTGATGTCACAGCAGGTGACCCAACTAATCCCTGCTCCTCTGCTCTGCTCCACACTCCATGCTGTGCCAGACCCCTCTCCCTGCTCCTGCTGCCCCCCAGACAGAGCCTGGTCTGACTGGGATGCCCCCACACCCCTGGACCAGCCCAACCTTCACACTGGGCAGACATGGGGAGATGCCACACAAGGGGACACATTCTCAGCCACTGCTGCCAAAGCTCCATTTCTGCTGATAAAAGAGATACCTGAATAAATTCCTCCAAAGCAATTTCAATTCCTCTGCAACAGCTGAGAAATACTGTCTATTGTAGAAGAATCTACTTGATTTTTTCCTATTTTTAACTTCATATAGAGGATTTTTCATTAACTACAGATCATCATAGAGCACAGCCAAGCCTTATGATGCACCTTGCAGTCTTCAGAATAAAAGTTTGATTTGAGACATAATAAGTTTATTTAAATTATTATGCAAAGTGAGAAAAAGATTTCCTCACTCAATTAAATTTGCAGGCTCTTGAGAAAGAAATTCAGGAATGGTTCACCCTAAAAAATATTCAAAACAGATGGAGATAATACACCTGATCTCTTAAAAGAATAGGTTTGCACTTTAATCCAGAACAACAAAAAAAATCTCTTAATTTGAGATAACTCAGCAGAGCTCAATTAGCTCGAAGTAGAACTTGGAAGAAATTAAAGGAATAAGTATTTTCAGAATAAATAAACATTTTCTGTGACATTAGTAACTGGGATCCCTTAAAATGGGGATACCCATTGTAAGAACAACTGTCTGGAAATAAACAGCTGCAGCACAATAAGCCAAGGCAGCCTCTTATTATTTACTAGAAAGTTAAAGAAAAAACCCAACCACATTTAAAGAAAGCCACCACAGGCCCATCCAGGTTAGTTCAGAGGATGTTCTGTCAGACTGAGAAGAGGATGTAACTAATAATTTTCTTATTGTGGCTTTTCTATGTTGGCTGCTGTTCCAAGGAAGGATGGATTAAATACCACGGCTGCTTGGTTGGACGTCAGATTAAAAGCTCTGTGATGACCTTTCATTCCCAGTGGGGCATTTGAGTTGGTTTTTCTGTTTTTAAAAAGCCTATTAACTACATTAGGTGCTCCAGAACATTACCCTGAATAAAAATGGTTTCAAATGTAAGAGAAAAAAAACTAGGATAGGAAACAAATACATCCACAGAGGTTTGGGCTACAAATTCAATTTACAAACCTCCCAGATGTGAACCCTGTGGAGGACCAAGAGGAGTCCTCAGTCCTGCTGTGATGGACCTGGAGCTCTAAAAGAACCAAACATCAAGTCCAGGCACCACAATATTAAGACATTTCACCTGAAAATAATTTTTTGCAAGTTACTAAACACACACAACCCATTTTTTCCAGAAACCTGGCAGGGTCAGCCTCGGTATTTCCAACTTTCAGCTAAGGAGGTGACCAAGGCAAAAGACCAGTCCTGATTCAAAGTTTCTAAAAAGAACCAGGAAATGCAGGATGGGAAATGAATGAACTTCAGAAGAAAAACCCAACAAACAACCATAGGGTAGTTTCTTTGCTGCCTTAAATTCCCATCATTCTTCCTAGAGCAGGAGAAATTCACGTGAGAGAGTCTGGGAGTTTTCTCCCTGAAAACAGACACAAGGCTGGCTAAAGACATTTCTCTTACCACAGCCCTTTCTCCCAAGACATTTCCATGGGAAAAACCCACATTAATTCCCACTGTAATAACATACATGTACAATATGCTATTAAAGGAGCACTCCAGGCACCGGTTACTGAGACACAGCACAGGCCACATCAGCCCTTCCCACTCTTTCCCTCAACTATAAACCCAAAAAATTCCCCCTTACCCCTTTCTGCTCTTTCAATTAACCTGATTATAGGACTAATCTGTGGCATTTCTCTGCTGCAGTGCAAAGAACTGGAGCAGAGGGCAGTGTTTCTGGGGATCCACCACCAGCAGCTCACTATGCTCAGCCCCTTGTCTGGACAACAGCTTGGCTTTCATGGAGCTCTACAGGACAAAGTTCTTGAACATCACTCAGTTTGTGTCAGCACTCTTGAAACAAACAGAATATCATTTACTGCAAATGGTATTCTTTTTCTAAACTATGCATTTTTGGCCTGCAAGACTGAAATTCAGGTAAAATATTGTAAATATTGTCTGTCACATCACTAAATTGGGATCCCTTTGTGACAGGGAGACCCACTTGGTATCCCTATTAAAATCTACAAGACTAAAAATACACTAAATACTTCAACTCTTATAGATTGTTTGAGCCTACAAGATTAAAACTGTACAAGCTGGAGCTCCAAGAGGCTCCAAGTAGACATAGTTAAATTCTAGATGTCTCAGAAAAGGATTCTCAGAGGGATTCAGCAAAGGACTTCTTGCAGCAGGAGGCTGGATAAGTCTTGCCAGCAGATTCTGCCTATTTCCATGAAAATCAATGCTTTGAATATCACTAAAGTAGTAATAATAAAAAAACCAGTATCTAGATGTGGATTGTCATCCCATACAAAATAATGCTTTCAAGATGGAAGAAAAAAACCCTGGAGTCATAAAGTCATTTACTCATTATAATTTAAAGCTTTGGTTTAGCTCAGTTGGTTAAAACTTGGCTGTCATAATGCCAAGGTCATGGGTTCAATCTCCTGTGTGGGCCACTGACTTAAGAGTTGGACTCGATGGTCCTTGTGGGTCCCTTCCAACACAGGATAGTCTGTGATTCTGGAATTCTGTGTGTTTTTAGAAGCTTTCAAAATTAGAACTTGCACACAAAACCCACTGACTGCAATGAAACAAAAGTTTTGGCACAGCTTTCCTTGGAGCTGCAATTTACTTTTAAACCCCAACTTTCTTAACTTTCCAGCACCTTAAGAGTATGACAGCAAATGATCTGCATCTTCATACACAGCACCCAAGGGAAAGCTGATACATCAGCTGCAGTGCAAAGACACTTCAACATGTTTAGGTAGAACTCTACCTAACAAGCTCACAATCCACCAAAACAACACCAAGTGCTTTTCAAAGAAAGCACCTGAGAACTCCCAAGCTACAGAAGATTGAACACTTGCTTTTAAATCATTCATTCTCCTGGAGGTCCATGACCTGTTACACTCCACTACAGCTAAAAGTGTCACATACGGCAATTAATTTTCAAACCCCACATACTTCAAAAGCTCCTTTAACAAAGAATAATGCTCATTGCCATAATCTCACTTATGAACTCCTAAATTTAGGATGACACTGACAGTTTCAGATTCTTGGATTTATCTCACCTCTACAAACATTTTGTCCTTATTATGATAATCACTGCACATATTGTGCAGTTCTGAGCCCCTCATTTGAGGAAAGAGATTGAGGGGCTGGAGCGGGGCCAGAGAAGAGCAACGAGGCTGGAGAAGGGAGTGGAGCACAAGTGCTGTGGGGAGAGGCTGAGGGAGCTGGGGGTGTTTGTGCTGGAGAAGAGGAGGCTCAGAGGTGACCTCAGCACTGTCTGGAACTGCCTGAAGGGAAGTTGTGGCCAGGTGGGGGTTGGTCTCTTCTCCCAGGCACTCAGCAATAGGACAAGGGGGCACGGGGGGCTCAAGCTCTGCCAGGGGAAATGGAAGTTGGAGAGCAGAAAAAACTTCTTTGCAGAGAGAGTGCTCAGGCATTGGAATGGGCTGCCCAGAGAGGGGGTGGATTCCCCATCCCTGGAGGTTTTTCAAGTGAGCTTGGCCGTGGCACTGAGTGCCATGATCTGGTAAAGGGACTGGAGTTGCACCAAGGGTTGGACTTGATGATCTCGGAGGTCTTTTCCAACACAATCCATTCTATGATTCTATGATATGTGTGGTTTTCTGAATGAACTCTCCCATCCATTGGATGGATGTGCCCTAAGCAAAGCCCAAGAAAACAAAGGGCAAACACTTGGAATGAAAATGGAAGGAAACAGCAACTCAATAGGTGAGCCCAAAGCCACATAAATCAAATCACGCCACAGCCATTTCATCAAGAACTCCCCCTCCACTCACAGTGTTGTTCCCACATTTATCCCAGGAGGCAAAACAGCACCAAACAAAGCCAGAGAGCAGGTACTGCTTGGACCAGTTTCATAAAGAAAGGTGGAATTACTGGAATGTTCTTTGAAAAGCAAGGGAAGCATCTGAGCCTGTATTTTCACTTCCATATCTGAGGTTAAGGAGAATCCAATTCCCTGAACCATGGCTGTGTTGTAAAAAGACCCAGAATTGCAATTGTGCTGATTTTGTGCTGATTTTGCACTGTGTTTTCCTCTGTGGGGATTCCAGCTCCCATCCAAGCTCACACATCCCTCTGTCCTCTACAGTCACAGTGTTGCTTTTGATATCACTCATCACTTAAACAGAATTGTGTGCTCACTTTAACGATACAATATTCTCAAGACATGCCACTATCCACATCACCCCCACCACTATCAGTGCATGGAACCACTTTTAAAGCAGGTAAATTTGCAGGATAATTTTGGGCAACCTAAGAATAAAAGTTGCTGGTCTATGAATGTTACCACATTTCAAAATATGGCATAAAATAAGCTTAAAACAGACTGGATAGAGTGATTATTGAGACATGCATAAACCCTGGCTCAGAGGGCTTATAACTTTGGGACACAAGCACCCTACAAACAGCATGCTGCTTTTTCAATTGGTTTTTCTTTAAACTGAGCACCTTAAAACAGGTGAAGAGGCTTTCATGACCAATTACTCATCTGGCTGTCTTAGACCTCTATGAGTAATTAACATTTCAGCACAGGTAAAGTCTTCCAGTTAAACCTGTCCCTCCATTTTTCCAGTCACACAGTTAACACTCTCCTGAGTCACAGATTACAGGTTATTCTGACCCTGGAGTATCCTCTGAGAAAAATCACACAAAACTCCTGGAAGTTTGGTATCTTGCATTGACTTAATGAACTTATGGAGAGCAAGACTTCTTTTACAGAGAAACTGTTCCCTGTGAGGGTGGGCAGGTCCTGGCACAGGTTGGGCAGAGAAGCTGTGGCTGCCCCATCCCTGGGGGTGTCCAAGGCCAGGTTGGATGGGGCTTGGAGCAACCTGGGCTGGTGGGAGGTGTCCCTGCCCATGGCAGGGGGTGGAACAACATGAGCTTTAAGGTCCCATCCAACCCAAATCATTGTGTAATTTCAAAAAAACCCTCATCCCTTCTTGTTATTTCTAGTGGTTGTCAAAAACACATTCCATGGTTGATTCTCAGCCTTTGTTTCTTCAGGAAAATACATTCTGCAATACAGTGAGTGAGTAAATCAGGGTAATGACACATGGAAACAAAGCACCTTTCAATTTGCAGGAAATGTGATATAAAAGGGAAATTCTCTAGCTGGCCCCACTGAAGATAAAACTGCAGCAGAAGCCAGAGCCTGGTAGCTGGAAAACCCCATGGAAAAGCATTTTCAGTAACAACCACACTGTCTGAGCAGCCTCCTGGGGAGTTCACATCCTTTTAGGTACCAAGGGCTCAAATTGCAAGAAGATTTCATTAGTTACCCTGCTGACAGAAATCCATTTGGAAATACACCCTATACATCTTTTAAGGCACAAAGGTCACAGTTCATAAGACATTACATCCTTCTCTCTTTTTGCACACAAAAATTAGCTCAGTGGAAATGTTTTAATAGCTTTTTTCTTTTCTCTGGCAGAAATCACAAACTACAATTGCAGCTCTAAAAATCAGAGCTGATGCAATTAGGATCACAGATAAAGCATGTACGAAACGCACAATATATAAACTTTATCAAAGCTTGTTTTTGAAAAGAAAGCATTTACAGCATGTGGACTGTTAAGGCAGTAAATGCAGCATCAGATCTGGGGTAGCAAAGCATCAACAAGGTGGTCAGAAGGCATTGCAAAGAACCAGAACCAATTATGGCACAAGAGCTTTATTATAAAGTGCCTCTGCACCTTGTGTCACCAGGTGCCATCCCATTTCCCTTTGTTTCTCTGCACATTCTCATTTCCATCTTGGGCTCATCAGGACGATGATCAGAGAGACCAGATGCTGTCCCAGCTGTCACTGACTGAGGGTCTTGGGGCTGCACAAAGCACTGCCCAAGGAAACACCCAGCACAACTGCGAGGCTGTCAGGTGAAATGCCACCTCAGCACATTAACCACAAGAGATTATTTCATGTGATTATGAAGACGATCCTCTAAAGAAAAATTAGGGATGTGAAAATAGGACAAATGTATTTGTATATAGCCTGTGGCAGTGCAGAAGGTGTTAAGAGCAGGACCATGTCTTTGTAACTTCTAGGGGAGGGGGTAGAGGACAGGGAAGAGGATGAATGAGAAGGAAAAAAGAATTTAAACGCTTTTAAAAGCCTACTGGGAAGTTTTTATGAAGTAGCATCCATTGTTTTAATACAGCCTCCCTAAAAAGGCACAGGTTGCCCAAAGTAGTGCCCAAGGCCAGGCTGGACAGGGCTTGGAGCAACCTGGGCTAGTGGGAGGTGTCCCTACACATGGCAAGGGGGTGGAATGAGTTGCTCTTTAAGGTCCTTTACAACCAAACCCTTCTGTGATTCTGAAAAAGCCAAAGGAACACAGGAAGGGGCTGATGAAACACCCTGCAACCCTTCCTTAACCTGTAACAAAGCTAGACCAGCATCAGTCACACCCATCACACACTGAGAACTCAGGATTCAGCAGCAACACTGCACTGCATTTGGAGGCCCTGAGTTAGGAAGGTGTGCATGTTCTGTGGTGTCCTGCTCAGGCAAAGCCAACTGTCCCAAACATACACCCTGCAGTTTCCACTGCTCTCCATCAGCACCTCCACGCTGGGAGATTTCCTCCCTACCTGGACTGGGAGATTTCCTCCCAACATGGACTGGGAGATTTCCTCCCAACATGGACTGCACCCCCGAGTAACGTGTTATAAATTGGGCTGTTGTGCAGGAACATCAAAAAAAAAAAAAGGAAGAAAAATCTGGATAGTATTTGTATGACAGCTCTTTTGAACAGCCAGGCTCCATCATACCAAGTGTCCCCTTTCACACAGCAAAGCCCCTATGTACATATATATATGTATACACACACACACATATATATACACACACACACATAAACACACACACATATATATACACACATTATATACACATATATTATATATATATATATATACACACAATGCTGTATAGTGAAGCCTTCTTTGAAGCCCATATGTGAGTGAACATGAGCTTGTTGATCCCCCTCCCTCAAACCACCTGAGAGATAACTCTAAAAAAGAATAACCAATCCTTCAGGGAATGAAGCTGCATTTAATGCCTCCGTGTTACTTGGGGCAAGAATTGCTGTCTTGAATAGTTTTGTAGCTTCAGTGGTTAAAAACTTGTCATATTGGATCCATCCACATGAACAGATCCACATCCTGATCACACACTTTTGAAGTATTAAGAGTTCTTCATGGTAAGGGATGTCAGCCCTTTATTTCATGGCAGGGGAATGGGCTGGGGCAGAGTGGTCACAAGTCAGGACAGGAATTCAAGCAGTCAAGTCACAAAAATAAAGACCTCACAAAATAGCTGTCACTCACTCCAGTGAGTTAAAAAGACATTGCACTTCCCTCTCCCAACCACAGATATTTGCTACAAGTTTTTTCTTTCCATACTTTGAAAAGAAGGCTTAATCCTCTTCCACAGACAGGGATTCAGAGGGTTGTCTGTAGCCCAGAGGAAACCACAGTGTGCCTTCATAGGAGTATTTTGTATCACGTGGGAATCTATCCAGTTGGCTTCATTTAACATGAGGCTGTAAAAATAAGGCATAACATTGAGCTGGGTCCAACTGCACTCTCCTGACAGCCAGTCCTGCAGCTGCCAGCACAATGCAGGCTCCACCACTGTCCCTTTCCTCAAGGTGAGGTGCCTGCAAGAGCTACAGCCTCAGTTATGTGCCCCCCTTGTGTGTGAACACAGCAGAGACCCAGAAATTAACTCTTCAGCCACTCCTTGAAGAGCACACCTACCACATGCAGAAAGAGCTGGGTGATGGCACCTGTTCTCCTCTTACATGACACCTAGAAGAGGTCCTGCCCATCTCCCCTCCCATGATGGCCATATGAGACCAAAGAATTTGCACAAACAGGTGTGACTCATTCCAAAGCCCCTCACATCTGCAGGAGTCACCAGCGCCTCTGCCAAAGTGCCCAGACTGTCTCCCTGGCAGCTGAGGGAACAGTGAGGAGCACACCTCCTGCAACTCATGCCTCCAAGACAGGAGGGGCTTCTATCCTCAGGAAAGTGAATCCCAAGAGGGAACACTGGAGCCTGCTGGACAGACAGCAGTGCTTCACCACAGGTCTCTCCTGTCCCCCCAGTTTGTGTGGCTGAAGATGGAGCTGTTGGATGGAGCCTCCTCCACCACACAGCACTGTGCCCCCCAGCAGGGTAAGGGGGGCACTGCCCACCTTTAGAGGGTCCTGCCCTAGATGCCCAAGTTTATCTCCCACTGCCTGATGTTGGTCTAAGACCAGCCTTAAGGTCTAAAACGGAGACTCCAAAGCAAGTTTTCTATTTAAAGACCAAGTGAGCACTGCTACTTGACACCCATGGGGCTCAGAGCTCCCAGCAGCCTAAAAGAATTTATAGTTCAAACTTGCTTCCCATAACTTTCATCCGGTTCAGGACACTGCCACACATCCAGGGATGAGCAGAATAGCAGCAGCAGCTTTCCTCTTACTGTTTTTAAAGAGAAGTTACACAAAAATCCCCATTTGTTTCCTGGGAATGGTGCTACAGGAGTTCAAACAGGACCCTTACAATACAAACAACTTCCACATATCACATTACGTTCCCCCTCTCTCTCACTCACTCACTCACTCACTCACTCACTCACTCACTCACTCACTCACCCCCTCTGCCTGTGCTGGATGTTCCTGGAGATCAGAGGCTTCAGTTGGGCTGAACTGCCCAAATGACTTTTTAAACTCATTAAGGTCAGTGAAAGATGTTCCACAAGTTATCACAATCATGCAAGAAAAGAACCCATTGTTAGAAGCCTGGAGGGCAGTGGGGCTGGTGCTGCATCCCCAGAAGCACATGCAAAACCCCCAGAGAAGGGAGAACACAACCCCAGAGGCAGGATCCCAGCAGGGATATGGTCACTCTTCCCAATTCTCCTGGTCCTGTCTCTTCAGGCTTAACACACGTGGCTGTGTATTTTCTTTATTTTTATACAGCACAGACTACATTAAGTACATGCAAACCCAGCCATGCTGGTCACAACTGGTTTGCCAAAGGACATGAGATGGGGCTTGGAGCAACCTGGGATGGCAGGTGTGGAACAAGATGAGCTTTCACAGAATCATAGAATGGATTGGGTTGGAAAAGACCTCCAAGATCATCAGCTTGGTCCAACTCCAGTCCCTTTACCAGGTCATGGCACTCAGTGCCACGGTCAAGCTCACTTGAAAAACCTCCAGGGATGGGGAATCCACCCCCTCTCTGGGCAGCCCATTCCAATGCCTGAGCACTCTCTCTGCAAAGAAGTTTTTTCTGCTCTCCAACTTCCATTTCCCCTGGCAGAGCTTGAGCCCCCCGTGCCCCCTTGTCCTATTGCTGAGTGCCTGGGAGAAGAGACCAACCCCCACCTGGCCACAACTTCCCTTCAGGCACTTCCAGACAGTGCTGAGGTCACCTCTGGGCCTCCTCTTCTCCAGCACAAACCCCCCCAGCTCCCTCAGCCTCTCCCCACAGCACTTGTGCTCCACTCCCTTCTCCAGCCTCGTTGCTCTTCTCTGGCCCCGCTCCAGCCCCTCAATCTCTTGCCTCAACTCAGGGGCCCAGAACTCAACACAACACTCAAGGTGTGGCCTCCCCAAGGCAGAGTCCAGGGGAAGGCTCACTGCCCTGGGCCTGCTGGCCACGCTAGTTTTGATACACACCATTTTTTAAGGTCCTTTCCACCCCAAACCATCCTATGATTCTTTGCTCATCCGCCATTAGCAATCAAAGGCAAAATAAGTGTTATCATAATTGAGATGAAAGCAAGTCCATTTCATTAGTGTAACACTTGCTTTATAATCTAAACAACTCTCCAAACACACACTGATATGAAAGAGAAACAAAACAAGTTCAGATGCACACAGCCACGGCTGTTTGCCTTAATTAATCGGCAAAGCCTGGAACAAAACAAACCTATTTTGATAATATCTGCTAAATATCTGCTCTTGTAAAACAGATTCCAACATTTCAGCAGAGCTCTGTGCAGGCCTGCAGCAATAAAAAACATGCCCTGGAAATCCTGTGCCCCCCTTTCCACAGGGTTCTGTGTTAGCAGAGGGATTGATTCTGCTCCTGGGGGCACCACAGCTGGGTCAGCTCCAGCCACCACAATGGGGCACCTGAACTGCTGCCCTGACTGCAGAAATCCACACAGCATCAGCAGAGGCAACGTGAAAAAGCTGCTTATTGTATAAAAATCTGGAATAAACACCATCATTTTAATCCTTCAAGCACGTGCCAGTGAGAGAAAGGGCCATCCATTCCGGAAGCAGGAGGAGGCAACGCCTGGTTTATGCTGCTGCTCTAAGATCAATACTCAGCTCTCAATACATGAGGTGACCAACTGGCATCTGTTCTTTTTAATAAAACCTTTTTCTATAGAATATAGACAAAATTTTATCATTTAGCTAAAGGGAAAAAAACCTTCCTCCATCTGTTCAGTCTGACTGGGGTTTAGGCAGTTTTAAGCACGTGAAAACACACGGAGAGTGGCCTTTGGACAAGCTCTCTTAATTCAGGAATACACAGAACAGCAGGTTACCATGCTCAGTACAGAACCAAGTTTATCAGGGCCCATGCTCTGCTAAAAAGTTTATGGAAAAAATAAGATAGGTCCCCATAACCACATAAATAGTTTTGAAAAAATAAATTAAGTCAGTCATCATCCATACAGGTTTATATTCAAATTCTCTGAGTTATGATGAAACAAAAAGCCTTTAAAGCAGTATTCAAGAGAGCTGGACTACAGCAGGACTTCCAGAATCTGGAAAATACTAATTAGTAGCTTTAGTACCCAACTACTGAAGAGTTTTCTCCACTCCCTCCAAAAAAAGCATTAAAAAAGGACTTGAGTATAACAAAAACGTGCCCATTTACTTTCAGGTTTTCATTTTCTTAGAAAGAAAACTAGGAATCAAAGCCATTAAGTTTACTTATCTGACCAAAAATTACATTAAAACTCAAATTAACTTTAGTAAAGTGGTGCTGAGATTCATAATAGGATCAAATACCACTTCAAGAGTGATTAATTTTCCTTTAAAAAGGTCAAAAATGAAGATCGGATTGAATTCATGAAAAATGGCCAAGTCAGAGCCACCCCCAAGTGTTACTTGAGCCTTCTCCTCTCTTGCCCTGAGTTCATGAATAAGTGGCTTGTATCCCTCTGCAGCAAACAACTGAAGAACAGATGGTATTAGGTCTTCAGTTACCCCTTCCTTGAGAGTTTGCACTAGAGTTTAACTACATGTACATTCCCAGAATGTGGCACTTCATTTCACCCGTTACTTCCACTGCATATTTAACCACTGTATCACAGAGCCATGTTGTATTAATACTATACACCAAAATTATTTTCCAGGGGGTGTAATAATACCTTTAAAAAAACCAAACAAAACATTTTTAGGATGATGATGAACTGAAAACACAGGTATGTAAGACCAATGAAGAGCAAGATGGAGTATCTTGCAAAAAATAAAAATCAAGATAAGTACAATTATGAGGGACCCTGAGATCAGTTCAGTTGGTTAAAACTTGGCTGTCATAATGCCAAGGTCATGGGTTCAATCCCTTATGTGGGCCATTGCCTGAAGAGTTGGACTCGATGATCCTTGTGGGTCCCTTCCAAGTCAGAATAGTCTGGGATTCTGAGTTTACTTCTGTTTCTTTCAGGAACTGACAGGAAGGGACATCACCATCCCCCACTAACTGCACATCACACAAGAGTCACTCCAGAAAGTTTTCAGTGCACATTTATTAACAGCTGATTTAAAACTCAGCCTAAGTTTACCAACCCTTACAGACAACTGGCTGGGAAATAAGAAGCTTCCTAAGGCTTAAAGGGGTTCAGTGACATGTGACAATCTGTGTCCATAACACAGGTGATGGCAGGAGACATGGGGAGACTTGTGATCTCCTCCTTGCCCAAATTCCCAGTGTGTTTTACATCTGCAAGGCCAAAGTCCAAAGAACCCTCAGAAGCCATGCAGCTAACTTGGAATGGCCAAAATTCCCAACAAGCATACCCTTTGGGATAAGCATCATGCCAGGAGGAGTTATGGACCTCATTCCCTTGGAGGACAATGAGATTTTAATCAGGGATATGCAAAGCTGCTTATGGTTTGAAGATTAGTCCATTCCAGAGCAGGGGACCAATTTAACACATAAAAGGGGTTCTATTTTGTGGTTTATGTAGAAACTGGATTTAGAAATGCCTGTAAGTACTCCTGCAGTGGTCCAGAAGCAGCTGCAGCCAGGCAGTGCTGTGGAGAACAGGCAGCAAGGCTGACCCCAGTGTCTGAGGCGGCAGCAGGACAGCAGGGAGCTGGTCTCCCCTTTCTGAGCTACATAGGATTAGCAAGGTACTGGATGAAGGTTGTTTCTACCTGACTTCTCAGGCCCATGGGGAAAAACTTGCCCTTCCTGGCCATTCTGGGTTTCAGGCACACCACAATCAACACTGGGATAGCACCCATAGAATCATAGAATCGATTGGGTTGGAAAAGACCTCCGAGATCATCAAGTCCAACCCTTGGGCCAACTCCAGTCCCGTCACCAGATCATGGCACTCAGTGCCACGGCCAAGCTCACTTGAAAAACCTCCAGGGATGGGGAATCCACCCCCTCTCTGGGCAGCCCATTCCAATCCCTGAGCACTCTCTCTGCAAAGGATTTTCTTCTGATCTCCAACTTCAATTTCCCCTGGCAGAGCTTGAGCCCCCCGTGCCCCCTTGTCCTATTGCTGAGTGCCTGGGAGAAGAGACCAACCCCCACCTGGCCAGAACTTCCCTTCAGGGAGTTGTCTAACAGGCCAGTGTCACTTCAGGGAAAGAAATACATTTCCAAACATAACTTCAATTTCACATACACAGACTCAAAAATGAGGAAAACCAGTTCTGCTTGCACATGACCCTTTCAGATACTCTCCAGCTGCTATTGCAAACCCCTCCTGTTCAGTGCAATGGAGAGGTCTCTCCCACCACAGTGCCAAGTGTCACAGCTTGCGTGACACACCTTTGGCTGCCCTTTCCTTGCGCCTTCAGCCTGTCCAGGGATCACACATCAGCACTCAGCCTGTATTTATGTGTTCTGGCCAGGCAGAGCCAGCCCAGAGCCTCCTGCACACACAGGTGGGTGTCCTGCTGCTGGCCACCAACAGCCATGGCATGGCAGCCCTAAAAATCAAAATCCTCAGTGCTCAAACCCACAGGTACCACTGCAGCAGGCTCCTGAGGCAAGGGAGATTTCAATCCTTAAATCCCTCCTCAAAGATCCCTTCACACCTGGCCCTTACAGCAGAGGTTCTACTCTTCACCCCCAAGAAGCCACTCCTTCCAACCTCTGCAGCATCTCTAATCCTTCAGATCATCAAAACCCAGGTAACTCCAGCAGCCAACAACTGAACTGCTCTTGCCACCCTTCTTTTAGCACATTATTTCCACTGCCTCTGAACTTCTAAATCTCTGTTACACCCTGGCCACAAAACAATATCACCAGCATAAACACACCACACATGTCAGGCTGGTGTCAAGTGCGAGCATCACCAAGGTGACAGCTTGCAACAGCAACTTTTTCCACCCCCATCAGCTGTGGATAAAGAGATGACCAAAGGGACCAGAAATATCCTTTACACTGAGTTCTGATTTTAAGTCATTTCCTCTCATGGCAACTGGACCCACACATTCAGAAGGAACTGTTTCACCAGCATTAAAAGAGACACAACCTCCCTTCAGGCACAACGTGCTCAAAGGCAAAAGAGAGTCCTGTGCGATTCACAAGCAGAATGTGAAGCCTGACCCAGCTCTATTTCATTTACTGAATTTGAGAAGCAGTCTATTAATAGTTCACTCCCATCTCCCTGTGCTGCTTCTCCAGGCCAGGGCAGCAGCTCTGCTGCCACACAGCACAGCCACAGCCACACGCTCTCACACTGACACTGTAGAGCACAGCCAAACCAATTGTTTCCATTTAGACACAAGTCACTACCGCAAAAATTAACTGGAAACAGCCAAAATTAGTCTCAGAGTTCATTTAATATGAGCAGACAGCAATATCAGATGCAAGCTCTCAGATACAGTCTCCTTCCTCCCTCCTTTCTTCTCCCAAATGGATTTTCTAAATTATTCTGTTCATTTACACTACAAAGTTTACCCGGCCAATAAATTACCAGCACTGATAGTAACCAGCTACTATTTCAACATCAGATGAACGCTGCCAGCCAGGAAGGACACTCACAGAAGACCAACTACCACACCAAATCCTGAAGTTCCTACCCTTTTCAGGAAGAAACCCCCTGAAATTTGGATGCAGGGGCACAGGACATCCTCCCTCTTCCACATCATTCATCTTTGCAGCAGTGACTTGCCAGCTAAAGCAAATTGAACTTGCTTTAATACACTGCATTTTACTGGTTCCACTTTTAGCCATGCAAATGTATCTGCTCACACAAAAACATCCCAGCCGTGGATCTTGGTGTCTTTCTAAGTAACCATTGCACATCTTCTAAATGAACATAAGATGGAAGACACTGCTTAAAAATTTAAGAAAAGAGTTATACAGGGATCATAACCTTCTCTCATAGCACACGTGGAAATAAATAGCCTTTCCTCTCTTCCTCCACTCAAACTTGGAATCTTGCTTCAAGGAAAGATCATCAGCCTTAGAAACAAAAATGAGCAAATTCACTTAGGTCTAGAATCAATTATTTTAAATGCCCTTTTTATTCACCTTGCATTAAAGCCAAGTCTAATCTCATTTGTACTTCCAGACCATTCATGCCATACTAAAATCTGGCAGCAATCATCAGACATTCTGGGTGAGCTTCTCGTGTAAGGAATAAAAAATGAGATCAAGAAAATTGATGTGATTCATATGCAATATCAATATGGGAATAGATATGTCCAGAACCATATCCACATTTAGAACTTTAATTTTCAGCTAAGATATGTGCCCTCCAAAAACCTGAAGCTCATGAATAACTGAGTGACTCCAAACACACAACATTCTTCCACATTTTCTCCTTGGGTTCAGGCAGTTTGAAGAGACTGGCAGTGAAAAAAAGGGAAACAGTACTATGAATTAAAAGACTTATCTTTTAAAGATAATTAGATCTTTCCTTACAGAACTACACCAGAACCACCAGAAGCCCATGGAAGAGCTGCAGGTGTGGGGGACAGCACACTGTGACCTCAGAGGAGTGTGGCTGTTCCCAGTTGTTTTGTCATCACACCCCCTTGGTTTAGTGGCCATTGGAAAATGTTGGCAGAGCTATTCCAACATCCCAGATTTCTAATTTCAGCCATCTGGGTGGGGAAGGAGAACCAACCTGTGCTCATCCTTCATTCCTACACAGCTGCCCAAACACCTCCAACACATGAACTGAGCTCAGTCCCAGGAAGCATCAAGGAATGCCACATATTCTCACAAGGAGCACCTGGACATAAAGTATCCTGAAGAAAGCACCATCCATCCAGGCATGAGTGTGTAGGGTGGAGAACAAGTCCAGGGCAACTAGTGGGAATAGCCTGGCTTCTCTGTGGTGATCACCAGCAGGCATTTCCCACCTTGCTGCAACAGCAGGATGAGACAGCCCAGCCTTTCCTCATTTTTCAACAAACAAAATTAAAATTAAATACAACCCCAGTATTCACAGTCCAAGCAAGAACTATAAAGTACAATAAGGCCTCTGCCTCTGATAGCACCAGGTCTGACTCTCTGCAATTTCCCTACATATTCCCAAGGGGAAATAGGATGGGCATTTTGAAACCATTCATCTAAGTAAAAGGAATATTTGGCTTGCCAACAGCTGACTGGCAAAGCCTGTACTCCTTATTCATGACCCAACATTTTACTTAGGAGTGCAACACTGCAATCCTGTTATGCTGAAGCCTCACCACACAGCAATTGTACGCCGCCAATTAAAATTAATTATAGCTGCTGAAAACCTTAGAATGCAAACCCTGCCAAAATGCAAGGGCACAGCGATTCTGCTCTGGCACTTCAGCTTCAGGAAGGAACAATAACCTTATTTTCTAGCTGGAATTCGGCTACAGCTTTCACCTCTTCAGACAGGTCTAAAGCCCAGACCGTTTGGTTAGCGCTTGGATTCTGCCCTAATCAGAGCCACGATTTCAGTTCTGAAGCCTAAAGCCACCTTTTCAATGAAATAAAGCCACTGAACAAGAATGGCTCACGAGGCCTTTGTACAGACAAAGACAGACACACAGGCAACAGCACAACTGGGCTGAAAAACCGCTGAGCCAGGACAGAGGATTAATAAAGCCTGTGTGGAACCTCAACACCACTCGCTGTAACTCCCCAGCTCCAACCCCGACAAGCATCGGGGCATCTCCAGATGCAAAGACAAAGTACAGGTTGTTGCAATCTTTCCACAAAAAGGTTCTGAAGGCGTGAGGCTGCAGAGGAAGGCATTTTGTCTCCAACAGCACAGTGATGATGTGATGGCTTCCACTTCCACTTCTGCTACCTAGAGCTGAACTTCAAATTTGTACAGAGAAAGAGGCAAACTGGGGCATATCCGACTGGCACAGCTCACAGAAAAAAAACATTTAAAATGCCATGAATAAAGGGAATTACTTGACAGCACTCTCTGAATGTTTTCCTTAAAATTCCCTAGCAGAATTGAGAGAGTATTCTACAAGTCAAAAAGCCGGAGACAACACAGCCATTCACAGCTTCTCCCACTGCCTCCCCCATGCAAACCCAGCCCAGAGGCACAGGCTTTAATCCCGGGGTCGTTAAAGGCTTTTGTCATTCAATGAGGCTTTCCCCACCCAGGCCAAAGTCCTCCAAAGGCTTCAAAACTCCCATTCCATCTCACATTAACTGCCTCGGGCATCACCCCCCACACCTTTGGCACTGCAGCCCCCACCTCCTAAGGATTCACACCGATTTCCCTAAAGCAGTCACATAAATAGTTTTCCTTCCACAGAAGCCTAAAAAAATCCTATATTAAAGTGAAAATACTTAGCACCTATCTGATTTAAGCTGAAGCACATATAGTGGAAACTAACTGGAACTGGAGAATTACACATATTTCCTCACATGCAGTCAGTTCGAGAATTCCTGAACAAGCTTAACTAGGAATAAGAATGCCAACCACCAGGTAAGCTCCACACTGCAGTTTTCCCTTCCCAGGCTCTTCCTTTCAATGATCCAGACACTGGCATTTCCATGCAGTTGTTCCCCAGTACAGGCTTTGGTGGTTAAAGCTGTTCTATTAGAGAAAATAAATTGAAAATACGTCTGTGTTGAGCATCCCAAGAAAATCTGGCCCGGTGCTGAATTCTGGCCCCGTGAGATGGCTCTGCAGTGACAGAGCTGGGCTGGGTGGACCAGCAGAGGGGCAGCATTGGCCTCTTGTGCTCTGAGAGCATCCCAGTCTCCATCCCTCATGGATTTCAGGCTGCCGAAGTAGAAGCCTTACACACTCGGAATTCAGTTCCCACCAAAGCCAGACAAAGCCCAGGCCTGCCCCAAGGCTCCCCTCCAGCAGCATCCTTTTAAACCCCCTTGGCAATCCCCCAGGCTCTCCCCTTTCCCCACAAACCCCCCCAGTACCCCCCAGGCTGGGGCAGAGAGGGGCTCAGCGCCTCACCTGCAGCCCACCATACCTTGCCCGGCTGATGTGTCTCCCATCCTGCATCCCTGTCTAATAAAAGCTGGGAATGCACGGTTATGAAGACCGAGAAGTGTTCCCCATAATTCTTATTAAGGGAGCGGTGCTGCAGTGAATTATGATTATGTTGTGTAATGAAATCATCAGCAAATGTGGCTGAGCATCTATCCCCAGCTATCCTAGGCAGCCAGGAGTGATTTACAAATAGATTGGGCCAACATTAAAAAAATAAACAAACAATCGTGAGCTGAGACTTATTATATCACATTATTTCCACGCTACTCTCAAATGCTCTTGTAGGCCATAAAGCTCAGTCATCCAGTGGGAGTTTAAAGACCCCAAATTACGAGTTAAATCTAGTTCCACCTAGACTACAGGGTAACTCAGACGGAAAATAAAATCCTCAAAGTCTGTCCTAGGTTTTTCTCTTAGATAGGTCTCACTCAAATGGATGCCAACACAAGTGAGGTAACGGGCACAAAAAGCTTCACAAGGGTAAAAAAAAGCATTGTAGTATTGTCTTTACAGAAGTAAGGATACGAAAACCACCAAAAGCAGGGTAACAGCTAAAGACAAAAATCACCAAAAGATAGTATCTAAACATTCATTCATTCTCTTTTAGTATTACTGGATGACTTTAAATATTACTGGATGATATAACTTCAATGTGGAGATCTAGAACTTTTATGTAAAATCTTCCTTTTCAAAGGTATTTGGACGGGTCTTTGACCTAACCAAAGCACTGGGCACATGATGCCTAAAAAAAGGCTGGCACTGGGGCCCTTTGGGAGGTTTGATTCACCAGAAGCTGCCAACAGCGATAATTTCATGGCAGGGGAGAGGGCAGGTCGGGGAGGGCTTTACGAAACCATAATGCATTTGTATTTATAGCAAAAGGGAATTTCTCTCCTGCAAACGCAGTGATGGGTGTTGGCGTTTTAACGCAGAGCTGCTGCCCCGCGAAGGGACAGGGCAGGGCAGGACAGGGCAAGGGAAGGCAGGGCAAGGCAGGAGAAGGCAAGGCAAGGCAGGAGAAGGCAGAAGGCAGGAGGCAGAAGACAAGGCAAGGCAGGGCAAGGGAAGGCAGGGCAAGGAAAGGCAGGGCAAGGAAAGACAAGGCAAGGCAGGGTAAGGGAAGACAAGGCAGGGCAAGCCATCCCCGCTCCGCTCGCCCCTTGCCACGGCCGCCACGCGTGACCTTCGCTGCACCATCCGCGGCCCCGGCCCGAGCGGGTTAAGCGTGGGAGGAGTGTGTGTGCATAAGGTGGTGGATCCCGAGCCAATGGGGATATTGCGCTATAGTTAGACACTGGATCCTAAGCGATGGTGACCATAAAGGCTGCGCAGGGCTGAGCGGCTCTGGGTGACACCGGCACGGTGCCCTTAGTTCCTGGCTTATAAGGCGGGGGAGGGGGGAAGCACAGGAGGATGAGCTGGGCTTACCTGCAGTTCACACCACGCGACTTCCACCCACGTCTCCGTGTCCAGACCCTTATAGACCGTTTTGAAGGATCCCCGGCCGAGTTCAATATCAAACTTTAGGAACCTGCCATCCGGCGAGGTGGCAACGGCTTTCATGTCAGCCTCCTCCTCGGGCTCCTCTTTCTTAGCCTTGCCCTGGTCCTTGGCAGCATCCTGCGCCTCCCTGCGCTCCGCATCCCTGCCGGGCTCCTTCTGCTCCTCGGCGCCCGCGGCGCTGCCCGGGGCCGGCGCTGCCCGCGGCTCCCCGGGGGGCTCGGCCTCCCTGCCCGCCGCCTCCTGCCCCGCCTTCGCCCGCTCCGCGATGATCCGCCGCGTTTTGGGGAGCAGGATGATCCTGCGCTGGTGCTCCGCCTCGGGCAGGTCGAAGGCGGGCTCCTCCTGGTCCGAGTCCACCACGCTCCGCCGCAGGAACCGCTGGTGCACCAGTTTGGGGTCCCTGGAGCCGGGCCCGCGGGGCGGCGGCGCGGGGGCGGCTGCGCCGTCCCTGTCCCTGTCCCTGTCCCTGTCCCTGTCCGTGTCCGCGGCCCCCGCGCCGCCGCCGCCGGGCCCATCCATGCTCACACCGCTGTCCGCAGCCGCGGGAGCGCCGGGCTCTGCGGCCGCTGGAACCCCGCC